>CM035155.1:77742434-77953300 GCA_020205615.1 Panax quinquefolius
CTAATTGATTAATCAAATTGATAATGTTAAGGACTTTTATCATCTTTGTAGTGTCGCCGGTCATTCTAGATTGAAGAGCTCCTTAGATATCTCGATATCTATTAGTCCTACTTTCTCACCATCAACTACTTGGCGTGCGGGGAGTATAGTAGGAGCATCCATAGTTTTATCTTGTGTTGAAGCTCATTACTCATGGATGCGAAGCATGATCGTTGAGCCAATCGTGCATCATCTTACCACTTTCTAAAAGTAGCAATCTCTTCCTCAGAGGCATTATCTGCAACCATTACAAGGATAAGCGTATTAAGGACATAAGATAGCTTTTCAGCCATGAGAACTATTCTCAAATTCCTTAACCAATCCGTTTAATTCGGTCCGATTAATTTAGCATCTAATATGCTACGCAGTGATAGTAATTTTGACACTGTAAAATTCTACAAATGAATTTGTAATTAACAACATTTTAGCATACATTCTTTTATTAATTACCAAAATAAATTAGGTCTTGTTTTAAATTGGTATCTCCCACTATTTTCTTCAAACTATATTACCCTCAATATATATAGTTTGGCAATATCTAATTAAAGATATGCTAGTGAGAATAAGGATCCCATTTCAAATGTATATAGCCTTGTCTTTGACACAACAAACTACATATAAATAAATAGGTAGACAACTCTTGTCGATTACATCAACTATGAAACTCCTTGTATTTTTCCTCTTAGATTATTTTGATCAGTGGTGGCACATCCGAATCAAAATTATCCAAGTGAAGTCCAACCTAGCACTCCATATATTCAAAAAGAAAAATATTGTCCTTGTCGTGACACAACAAAACAACATTGTTTAATTTTCTTTTAAGCATCAAATGTGATAAAATTAACATCTCAAAGAATTAAGATAAGCCTTGTGGTGACACAACAAACTTATAATAATTAATTGATACTCTATTATTTTATCATGCTTATGAAAGGCGATGTTTGATATTCCAAATATCTTTGAACGCTTAGGACTTAATATAAAAATTTGAGGGGTTTGTTATTAATTTGTCTCATCTTGTTTATCGCACATTCATATATATATATATATATATATATATATATATATATATATATATATCGTCATATTAATTAACATATCGAAGCAAGTTTCAGCATAATATATAATATATAGTATAAGCATGCACACATAGAATACTATATTCTACCCGGATTGATTATGGACTTTTATTCTAGTTTGGTTCACTAGAGCCACTAAGTGAACCAAAAGGTAAAACTCCCAGGGTGCAAGAATTAATATTTAAATATAACTATTACATTTAAATCCCGGGCTCCATTACAAATGGGTCTTCAAGCGTTCCTTGCTCCTTGATCTCCAATTATTAAAAATTAATTCTAACTATTCCTATTACAAAACTATTTAAAATAAATAGAAACCTTGATCGTGAATCGAGGGAAATACATAGGTGGGAGATAGAATTTACATTAAGAAAAATTAGAGAAGGCAGTGCACGCAGACCCCATTTAATAAAACCCATACATTTATGCATCCAACTAAAATAAAATCCAATCACATTGGTCAATAGTCCATAATCAATCCCATTTATTATCATACACATCACCCATATGCATCGATAAATAACATTCATCTCATAAATAATAAACATTCAATATATATATATATATATATATATATATATATAATATCATTTAATGGACAAATTTAGTTAGTATAAAATCTAAATTTGAATCAAAATCAACTTCTTTATTTTAATCCATATTTAAATCAAAATAACCCTATTTTATTTTAATTTATCCAAATTTGAATAAAATAAACTATTTTATTTTAATCAAAATCTTTAATTAAAATAAACTTCTTTATTTTAATTAATTATGGAATCCAATTCCAAGTAAAAAAACTCCTTTATTAAAGCAAACAACACACATTCTCGGATCACCCTTTATGCACATTATTAATTAAACAAAAAGAAAAACAAAGAATCATACCTTGAAGATTCGAGCTTCCTCAGTACAAGTTCACCTCCAATTCTTTTTTCGTTCAACTTGAATCCACTGAAGTTTTGTTCCTTCCTTTGATCGGCGTTAGCCACCCAAGTGTTTGGCCTCTGAGGTGATCCACCAGGAAGAAGAAGGATTCGAAGATGGGTATTTTAGCGAAACCCTAGTTTTTCTATCTCTATAGAAAAAGGACGATTTCTCCCAACTATTGGAATTACGTATGTTGTGAAAAAGTCAACAACCACCCCACCCATAATAAGACTCATCTTATTTATAGATGTAAGCAACCCTCATAACAATTAAGAAATTGTGTTTATTTTAATTAATTAAAATCCTTTAATTAATTAGTCTCCTAATCTTATTAGGAATAAATGAGAGTACTAATATTAAATTAAATTCTAACACTTTAGAAATTAAAATAATAATAATTGTAATAATATTAATAAGACTCCTCTTATTAATTTATATATTTAATATTTCCAAAATATTAAGCTATTTAATTTATTCTATCACCATAGATTAAATTAAATACACTTAATATATTATTCCAATTATGCCATTAACTTTTAAATAATTATTCTTCCTTTTATGGTGTGTCCCTTTAGGTTCTCCATATTAAACCTAGGTTGTGAATAAAACAATTAGAATAATTCTAATTTTATTTAAATAAATAAATTAAACTATTATTTTATTTAAATAAAAATATTTATTCTATAATAGGGATAAGCCTCCTAGCGATCAACAACTTTCTAGATAATATAGATTTCAACATTAATCATAAAAAAACATTTGAGTAAATAGTTTCCATCTGATTAAATCCTTCTACCATACAATGTCCCAATTAAATATAAGACATGGAATTCTTTCATCAAGTCTTATTTTATTTAATTATATGTATTTCGATTCTTAAATGCACAACTCCAAATAATGCAAATTAGAAACTCCTTTCTAATTTCATTCGCATATACCAGTAGGACTACTAGATTGTCATTTATTGAATCATATAGGACATTTCTCTTCTTTTACTAAAAGTGGTAGATTCTTTATTGATCATACATTATCTCCATGTACAACTTATTATACCCAAGCATACCCTTTGATATACCCTAAAGGGTCTTATAGAATAAGTCAAAATATAACTCATCATACACAAGATACTATGATGATCTCATGTCCAAGGATCACTCTTACTTACTATCACTACAGAGAATTTCTATCGACGGTAGAGTAAAACTCCATTAGGTATTCCTTAGCGAGTCACGCTCGTTGAACTTATTCTCTAATAAGCACCTACATACTTGCTTTAGTGTCTCCACACAAATGATCATGAGATCAATCATTCTCATTCAATGAAAGCAAGCAACGATGTACTAATCTATCCGGATTCACTAATTCCCAATTTTGTAATCCAACAATTGGAAACTATTTTAGTTTTAAGCTTTCTAAGAATTTAGATCTCATTAGAATGATCATCATCATTATTCTAAAAGCATTGCTTAAAACTATGAGTTTATCACATATTATAAAACAGAATCATGTAGATAATTAAAAGCCTTTAATAAATTAATACTTTTTATTAATAAATGAATATGATTATTACAAAGTATATGTTTTATCATCAAACATGATTGACTTGTGTGCATACTACTTTCACCCTACACATAAAATAACACAAAACGAGTAAATAGAACACGAAAATAAGAAATTAACAACGATTGAGCTTGAAATGGACATCGATTCGATGATATAAAATCCACTTATCAATTGTACAAAAGAAGTTTGTATTTAAATTTTGTACCATGTATTTGGCGACTTCGTAATGGGTGATGTATACCTATTTTTTGGGGCATCACAATTATTGTCACAATATCATCTCGTGCATAATATTTTATATTATTAAATCAATAATTGAGATGACAAGTTATTTATTTTATTATTTGCATTATTGGCAATGTCTAGAAAATTCTATCTAGGAAAGGGTTTGGTCACCTAATTGCGTACAACAGGGGAGAAATCCTTATCGAAAGCCCCTCTTTCGGGAATGATCTCGTTTGTTACTATTACAAGTTATATTATTGATGAATAAATGTTGTTAAAAATATTGAAGGGATTTTTATGAAGTATTTGTTGTAAATTTGGCGTCTTATTTGGACCCCCACTTACTCATTTTTCAAAACTATCGGTAGAAGTTATCTCACTTATATATATATATATATATATATATATATATATATATAATAAGTTTTTTATGAAAATAGAATATATTATATTTTATTATACATAATGTTCGCATAGTGTTTGCATAGTAAATCATAAAAAATTTAGCCGATCGATTCTTGGCCTAGTGATTCTCGCCTGACCATGCATTCCATGATTTTTCTTAAATAGTATCCTTCCAATCTCTTATAAATAGGATGTTTAGTTTAGTATTGAAAATCACGCCGAATAAAAAAAAATTCTTCTTCATAATATTGAGCTTATTTTTTCGAGTTTTAGAAAGCTTTGAGTGTAGAAAACAGTGCAAGTTTTCTTCAAGAATAACCCCGCTATAGTAGTTGGAATACTCTCATTTGAAAGGTAAGGGATATTATTTTTGTTCATTATTCGTATGAAATAATATTTTCTTCCATACTCTGTAGTATGTGAGTAATATTATTTCGTTTCAGATTCTGAATTTTATACTCCTTTTGTTAAGTTTTGGCTTATATACTCCTTGAAATTAGTAGAATATCCTTGAAATTTGTGCTTCATCCAGTATCTTTTCATGGAAATATTATTCTAAGCATTCTTGATAATTTTTAATCTTTTCATGCCGGAGTACTATTCACGAGTTTTATTCCAAGTACTATTCACTCGGTGTACTATTCACCCGGTAATTATTCATGACAAAAATTGATTTCTTTTCGATCCAAATCATTTTTGATATAATATTATTCTTGAATTTTACTCCACAAAGCAGTTTCATGTTGGCAATTTGGACATTATTGAATTTTGGATAAATTGAATTATAAATCTTTAAAATTTATCCTTTGCTTTCTTTTAATTGAATTTTTATATCATTGTTATCATCATCATGCTTATATTATGATGAAAGTCATCTTTGGCCCGTAGTGCATAGATGAACTGTTGATTGGTATGATTATGACCAAGGATTATTCGGTATAATTATGACCCGTAATGTTACAAATGATGTGGTAAAAGTCCTCATTGGCCCGTAGTGCATTTGATGGATAGTTGTTGGCATGATCATGACCGTTGGTGATAGCACGAATATTCTTGGCCCGTAGTGCATGGATAATTTAGTAAAGTGGATTATTTATTGAGCTGAGTCTCAAATGATAGATTGATGATAAACTTTTAAATTATAGAAGATAGTAGACATCACGCTTTATTTGAGTCTTCTAATGGATTGCGTGTTCAACAAGCAGCTTAAACTTGATGTTTATTGTATTTTATCGGTTTAACATCATTGAAAGCTAACGATAACTTATTCGCATTATCTTAGTCATAATATTTAAATAAATAAATAAAACGATTATTTTATTTAAATAAAATATTTATTCTATAATAGGGATAAGCCTCCTAGCGATCAACAACTTTCTAGATAATATAGATTTCAACATTAATCATAAAAAAAACTTTTGAGTAAATAGTTTCCATACAATTAAATCCTTCCACCATACAATGTCCCAATTAAATATAAGACATGGAATTACTCACAAGTCTTATTTTATTTAATTATATCGTATTTTCGATTCTTAAATGCACAACTCCAAATAATGCAAATTAGAAACTCCTTTCTAATTTCATTCGCTTTTGCCAAGGACTACTTTGGGTCATTTATCAATCATATAGGACATTTCTCTTCTTTTACTAAAAGTGGTAGATTCTTTATTGATCATACATTATCTCCATGTATAACTTATTATACCCAAGCATACCCTTTTATATACCCTAAAGGGTCTTATAGAATAAGTCAAAGTATAACTCATCATACACAAGATACTATGATGATCTCATGTCCAAGGATCACTTGTACTACTATCACTACTCTGAATTTCTATTGACAAATTTAGTAAAACTCCATTAGGTATTCCTTAGCGAGTCACGCTCAAAGAACTTATTCTCTAATAAGCACCTACATACTTGCTTTAGTGTCTCCACACAAATGATCATGAGATCAATCATTCTCATTCAATGAGCAAGCAACGTATGTACTAATCTATCCGGATTCACTAATTCCCAATTTTGTAATCCAACAATTGGATACTATTTTAGTTTTAAGCTTTCTAAGAATTTAGATCTCATTAGAATGATCATCATCATTATTCTAAAAGCATTGCTTAAAACTTTGAGTTTATCACATATTATAAAACAGAATCATGTAGATAATTAAAAGCCTTTAATAAATTAATACTTTTTAATAATAAATGAATATGATTATTACAAAGAATATGTTTTATCATCAAACTTGATTGACTTGTGTGCATACTACTTTCACCCTACACATAAAATAACACAAAACGAGTAAATAGAACACGAAAATAAGAAATTAACAACGATTAAGCTTGAAATGGACATCGATTCGTGGATATAAAATCCACTTATCAATTGTACAAAAGAAGTTTGTATTTAAATTTTGTACCATGTATTTGGCGACTCAGAATGGGTGATGTATACCTATTTCTGGGGCATCACAATTATTGTCACAATATCATCTGCATTATATTTTATATTATTAAATCAATAATTGAGATGACAAGTTATTTATTTTATTATTTGCATTATTGGCAATGTCTAGAAAATTCTATCTAGAAAGGGTTTGGTCACCTAATTGCGTGCCAACAGGGAGAAATCCTTATCAGAAAGCCCCCTCTTTCCTTGGAATGATCTGGTTGTTACTATTACAAGTTATATTATTGATGAATAAATGTTGTTAAAAATATTGAAGGGATTTTTATAAAGTATTTGTTGTAAATTTGGCGTCTTATTTGGACCCCACTTACTCATTTTTCAAAACTATCGGTGAGGTTATCTCACTTATATATATATATATATATATATATATATAATAAGTTTTTTTATTAAAATAGAATATATTATATTTTATTATGCATAATGTTCGTGATAGTGTTTGCATAGTAAATCATAAAAAAATTTAGTGCCGTCGATTCTTGGCCACCGTGATTCTCCTCAGACCGTGCATTCCATGATTTTTCTTAAATAGTATCCTTCCAATCTCCTATAAATAGGATGTTTAGTTTAGTATTGAAAATCACGCCAGAATAAAAAAATTCTTCTTCTATAATATTGAGCTTATTTCTTTCGAGTTTTAGAAAGCTTTAAGTGTAGAAAACAGTGCAAGTTTTCTTCAAGAATAACCCCGCTATAGTAGTTGGAATACTCTCCTTTGAAAGGTAAGGGATATTATTTTTGTTCATTATTCGTATGAAATAATATTTTCTTCCATACTCTGTAGTATGTGAGTAATATTATTTCGTTTCAGATTCTGAATTTTATACTCATTTTGTTAAGTTTTGGCTTATATACTCCTTGAAATTAGTAGAATATCCTTGAAATTTGTGTTTCATCCAGTATCTTTTAATGGAAATATTATTCTAAGCATTCTTGATAATTTTAATCTTTTCATGCGGAGTACTATTCACGTAGTTTTATTCCCAAAGTACTATTCACTCGTGTACTATTCACCTAGTAGGTACTATTCATTCACAAAAAATTGATTTCTTTTCGGTCCAAATCATTTTTGATATAATATTATTCTTGAATTTTACTCCACAAAGCGCTTCATGTTGGCAATTTGGACATTATTGAATTTTGGATAAATTGAATTATAAATCTTTAAAATTTATCCTTTGCTTTCTTTTAATTGAATTTTATATCATTGTTATCATCATCATGCTTATATTATGATGAAAGTCATCTTTAGCCGTAGTGCATAGATGAACCGTTGATTGGTATGATTATGACCAGGATTATTCGGTATAATTATGACCGTAATGTTACAAATGATGTGGTAAAAGTCCTCATTGGCCCGTAGTAGTGCATTTGATGGATAGTTGTTGGCATGATCACGAATTGGTGGTGATATACAGACGAATATTCTTGGCCGTGAATGTGCATGGATAATTTAGTAAAGTGGATTATTTATTGAAATGAGTCTCAAATGATAAGATTGATGATAAACTTTTTAAATTATAGAAGATAGTAGACATCATGCTTTATTTGAGTCTTCTAATGGATTGCGTGTTCCGCTGCAGTTAAACTTGATGTTTATTGTATTTTATAAGTTTGACACTGTTGAAGGCTAACGATAACTTATTCTGCATTATCTTAGTCATAATATTTAAATAAATAAATAAAACGATTATTTTATTTAAATAAAAATATTTATTCTATAATAGGGATAAGCCTCCCTAGCGATCAACAACTTTCTAGATAATATAGATTTCAACATTAATCATAAAAGAACCTTTGAGTAAATAGTTTCCGTACAATTAAATCCTTCAACCATACAATGTCCCAATTAAATATAAGACATGGAATTACTGTCAAGTCTTATTTTATTTAATTATACGTATTTCGATTCTTAAATGCACAACTCCAAATAATGCAAATTAGAAACTCCTTTCTAATTTCATTCTCGCCTTTCCAAGGACTCTTTGGGTTGTCATTTATCAATCATATAGGACATTTCTCTTCTTTTACTAAAAGTGGTAGATTCTTTATCGATCATACATTATCTCCATGTACAACTTATTATACCCAAGCATACCCTTTTATATACCCTAAGGGTCTTATAGAATAAGTCAAAGTATAACTCATCATACACAAGATACTATGATGATCTCATGTCCAAGGATCACTTGTACTACTATCACTACAGAGAATTTCTATCGACAAATAGAGTAAAACTCCATTAGGTATTCCTTAGCGAGTCACGCTCAAAGAACTTATTCTCTAATAAGCACCTACATACTTGCTTTAGTGTCTCCACACAAATGATCATGAGATCAATCATTCTCATTCAATGAGCAAGCAACGATGTACTAATCTATCCTGGATTCACTAATTCCCAATTTTGTAATCCAACAATTGGATACTATTTTAGTTTTAAGCTTTCTAAGAATTTAGATCTCATTAGAATGATCATCATCATTATTCTAAAAGCATTGCTTAAAACTATGAGTTTATCACATATTATAAAACAGAATCATGTAGATAATTAAAAGCCTTTAATAAATTAATACTTTTTATTAATAAATGAATATGATTATTACAAAGTATATGTTTTATCATCAAATATGATTGACTTGTGTGCATACTACTTTCACCCTACACATAAAATAACACAAAACGAGTAAATAGAACACAAAAATAAGAAATTAACAACGATTAAGCTTGAAATGGACATCGATTCGTGGATATAAAATCCACTTATCAATTGTACAAAAGAAGTTTGTATTTAAATTTTGTACCATGTATTTGGCGACTCAGAATGGGTGATGATACCATTGCTATGAGCATAAATAACATAAATAACACAAAACTCGAACTCAGTGCTTTATGATACCATTGCTATGAGCATAAATAATACTAATAATAATAACAATAATATAGTTACCAAACTTAATTTACATATATTAGAGTCTAATCCCCATTTCTCAACCTTTACTAAATTACATTACATGATAAATAAGAAATATCATTGTCTTAATAATGTCTAACTATTACAAAATATACCACTAAACTTATTCTGTTTGCTTTCCTTTTCCCTTGTTCTTGACTGAACCTTCAGGTTAATTACGCTTAGTTGAAAACATTTAAATTTAAAGCAAGAATGAGCATTTGAGTGCCCAACAAGTAATAGCAATAATAAATATTAGCTGAAAGGATTAAATGTTTTTTTTGAATGACACTTCTAAAATGAATCAACAATTGTGAAGTAAGCTGAACCAATAATAACAACATAACAATTCTATATCACATTTTTGAAACTACGTATTGACTAAAAATGGAGAGAAGTCGACAGACTATGAACTTTGTTTTAAATTTTCTATAAGGTTTAGCAGAACTTCATCTGCAAACCGTCATAACTTACTGGTAGCGCTGGTGATCGCCTAATGTGCCTCAGATTGATCAATACTACATGCAAGAACAATATTTTCGTTTCAACACATCCGCTTTTGGTATATAAAAGTTTCCTAGATTCGGGATGTTCATACTTTAGTCGAATCCGAACTAAAACAATTCTTATTGGATACAATATAGTTCTATCATGTTCAACGATGTTTCTAAATCTATGTCTAGTTGTGTCAAATAGCTTAAAGTGCTTTTAATTAACGATACATACCGGGAATCAATAGATATGTATCAACATGTGATTAAATACAATGATTATACAAGTGAGGTCACTTGTATAACCATACTTAGAAATTAACGAACAGAATAAATATCTAAACTATAGAATAATACTGTGTTGATAAACAATGATCGGATAATTTAAGAAATTGTATGAATACAAATGATCGGATACATAATCGATAACAATAGAGTGAATAATCTGACACAACGATAATATAATTCTGAAACTTTCTTACTCATGTCCATTGCATAAAGTAAATGCAAAGGTAGGATACTTGTAATGACCCCAAAATTCATACAATTTAATTCTCGACTTCGGTTGTTAATAATACAACTGTAACGACCCCAAAATTCATACAATTTAATTCTCGACTTCGGTTGTTAATAATACATTCAACCTCTAATTTTACATCCTTAAACGATAATACAACCATTGAAATTTGCGGAATAATTAAAATTTTCTATTACAAACTATCCTCTTTCTCAAAACCTTCAACCTTTACATCTAAATATTTCAGAATCGTTTTACTACTACAATAGTTTACATCGCAAAACGATAATACAATTCAACCTTAATATATTATTCGGAACCTTAAACATGGTTTAAATAATAATAACACAACCAAAGTGTATAAATCTTCAAGTATCACATCTGATTCATGTCTTTCAAGTAACACATAACTTTACCTTGAATCTTGAACCTTCAAAAGTGGTTATTTGCAAGGTTGAGCTTCGACAATTTCAAAGAAAATCTAACAGCTTTTCATGCATCACATAAAGACATAATAACGTGCTCAAGATATAACATAAATGCTACGATTCATATAACAAGTATAAAGATTGAGTCCTTACTCAATCAGCATACTTTAATCAATCAACATAGTCATAAATCGACTTTAACATTTCATACTTTCAACATATATATAACACATCATGTTTTTTGAAATAAAGATTTAAAACAGTTAATCATCAAGTTCACATAGCAAATAGGAACTGAAAGACTTGCCTAATCCGTAGTTTATGAACTACGACTTAACTGCTTAACGCTTATCTGCACTTCGTGTATTCATACACAGTTATATAATCATGGATTCACATCCATTACTCATATATTAACGCATAGTAGTTGTAATATAAACTTTACGCTATATCTCATAAGTTCGATGACATCCAACTTTGGATATGCTATAAACATCATATTAACCTATTTTTAAAAGTTATTGGACACCCATTTTGGATAAGATAGACAGACCAAAACAAAGGTTCAAAAAGGGCGCTCAAATCTGTTTTTCATTCTTTCCCAGCTTTACCCTCTCTCGCTAAAACAGTCATAACTAATTCGTTTCAAAACATTTTTGAGCGATTCTTGAGCCCACGCGAAGCTAACTTCCGAGGCTACAACTTTCATTCTTTGACCATTTCCAAATTCAAAACACAGAATTCTGGAAAATTCGTTCAAGGTGACTGCCCCGAGTTGGTTAGACAGTTTTGACGCAACTACTTTGAATGGTCATAACTCTTTGCTCCGTAGTCGGAATTAGTCCGTTCTAGAGTCTATAGAAAGCTAATTCAGTGTACTATAACATACCAAAAGCCCAGAAGTTTCTGGAAACATTAACTAATCAAAACAGTTTCCCGAATAGCACCTCTCGCTGCTGACTTTCAATTTGATAAATTCGACACATTTCCTTCCAATCACCGTAACTCCCTCATCCGAGGTCGGAATGAGGTCATTTCAAAGCCTATGGCTTCCAAACTCAGTGCACTACAACTACCCAGAAACTCAGAATATTTCAGGCAACATAGTTATTCCAGAATTTGACACTATAGTCACTGTTCATTCAGTTTTCATTTCTAGACATGGTTTACTAAAATCTTCACCACTGATTCATTTTAACTCTGTTTTGGTTTATTCAAGTTAGGTAATCTTCAGAACATAGAGGGATATAACATACAATCATCAAATTAAGCTTTTAGACATAAATTAAAAGCACAAATGGTCCTCAAGCTCAGTCCCAAAAACTGTCCAACATGGTTCTTTGTAAATATTTTATTTTGTGAGTTTTGGTTACACTTGGATGATGTTAAGGCTTAATATCTCTAATTACAATTATTAGAATTCATTTACATAATCAATTACAAGACAAAATAAACATAGTAAACTAACTAGTTTACTAACAAAACTAACTAAAGTTCCAAAATTTAAACTTTAACTAACAAACTAAATACAATATTTAAAATAATAACATTACCAAAAATTAAATACGAAACATACCCGAAAATATGAGTTTTACAAACTGAATACGCACTTCCACGCCAAAATTTAACTAAGGAGATCTTTATAAAAAGTCCTCCCACAACAAAGCCTTTCTAAAAAATTGGAGGCCTTATTGTTGGTGAATGAAATAAAGGATCAAACTCTTCTATTAATAGGTTTAGCAAAGGGTAAAGTTCTCAAATTAGTTGATGTGGGACTTGGTTTATACTAATTCTAATTTGTTTGTACTAATTTTTCCTATTTTCAACATGCTAAGTGTATTCATTCATCATGAATTATTTTCTTAACCAATTCGATCCGTTCAAGTTGCGTTGTTTTCGTTTTATAGAAGAGAACAACAATCATTCATCAATTTAAAGTTTCAATCACGAATTCATCATCAACTTTAGTCACAAAGTACACAAAAACACACAATACAATCAAAACCCAAACTCCTCTTCTTTAGTATAAATACATGAATTTGATTTTTGAAAATTTGTTTCTAGATGACCATTATCAAATTATAAATATCTAATAACATATAAAATATCGTAATCCCACAAATTCAATAACCAAAACTCCAATTTTAAAAGAAACTCAAGAACACATAAACTAGAAATATAAACTAGATTATGTACCTTTAATTCCTTAAGAAATAAAATTAACCTTATCAAGAAAATTATAATTTCTATTCAACCATTATAATCATAATATTATTTAACAAATTCTCACTCCTCTAATTTAATTATTTAATTAAATTAGAATATCATAATTATACTCGCATAATAAAATACGTATAAATCCCATCTATTTTATCACACTTAAATAAACTATCCCATAACAATTTTCATCAAATATTTATTTAATACCATAAATATTCATTTTATTCCATAAAGTTTGCAACTAAAATATTTAATGTACTTAATAAATATTTTACTCGCATTATACTAACATTTACATTTTCATGCAATATATTACCTTATCACTTTATTAAATCAATTATACTTGTATTAATTCACTATTTTAATTAAGTGAATTATTCACACTATTTATGAAACTTAACTCATAATAATTTCCATTGCCCACAAGGCATAATAATTAAAATTATATTATCTCATAAAATAATTTCAACTTAATTAAATAAACTAATATTATTTAATTTCTTTAATAGTTTAATTAACTATTAAATCTCACATTCTTCAACATATGAATATATAATTCTCTTCACACCAAATCACATAATTCAAAATATATACACCTCATAATAAGAATTTTAATTATTAAATTCTTATTTTAATAAATTATAAAAATTCGGGTTGTCACAATACTTGCCTAGTCTGCTGCTTACAATACACAACTTAGTTTTATCTTTTATACTAAAGTCTATCATTGATAAGATCATTCTATCGATTATAAATATATATCATAACACATAGTCTTTATTTGCAATCGTGACATAACCTAATCACATTGTACATAAGTTTAATAAATCGTTGGATCACAAACAATTATGTATACGAATAAATTATATAAGTTCGGATCAATTTCTGAAACATTTTGATTATATCGATGACTTTATCGGGTAATTATAGAGTCTAAAACTCTATTATATAATTCAAGAGATGTAAATATCGTTAAATATATTATTTTTCATAGCCTTTATAATAATTTTAAATAATTATTATAATTTATCATGATTTTAAAACACTTGAATCATTATAAAATAATTTAAATATTAAATAATTCTATTATTATTAATATTTAATTAATATTAAACTATTAATGAAACCATTGCCAAAATATTAAAGTTATTTATAATAACTCAAAATATTTTTAAAAATTAATATTGCCCTTAAATAATTTTTTAAAACATTTAACATCATTTTAAATAATTATCATTAATATTTAAATATTAATGTTTTATTTATCAAAATATTAAAAGTCATTAAGTATAACTTAAAATATTTTTAATTCATTTATATCCTTTTAAATAATTTTTAAATCAATAAAACCATTTTTTAATATAATTATTAAATAAACTTAATATAATTAATATTAAATTAATATCATTAATATTAAATTATTAATGAAATTATCCTTTAAATATTAAAAGTTATATTTTATAACTTAAAATATTCTTAAACACTTTATATTCATTTAAAATAATTTTTTTATAATATTAAAATAATTTTTAAACAAATTTATTTAATATAAATATTAAATAAATCTAATATCATTAATATTAAATAATTAATGAAATTTACTTTAAAATATTAAAAGTTATATTTTATAACTTAAAATATTTTTACAACACTTAAATCATTTTTATATGATTTATAAATCATTAATTCTATTTATCCATAATTTATTTAATATATTTACTAAATAAATTAATGACCATTAATATTAATTAATTAATGAAATTCATCACATAATATTAAAAGTTATCAAAAATAACTTCAAATATTTTCTAACACCATAATATATTTTAAATGATTTTTTATGTATCAAAATCATTTTAAATAATTTATTTAATATTATAATTAAATAAATTAAATACCATTAATATTCCAAAAATATTAAATATTTATGAAATATATTCAAAATAATTAAAAACCTTTTTTTAGGCTTTAAAATAATTTTCTGTAATTTATTATGTATTTTTAATAATTTAAAACAAATTTTCTATAATTATTTAATAAAATAATAATTTTCAGAAATTAAGTGTCGCTAAATGACCATATAGCGATGAAACTGTCACTATAGGTGTTCTTGAGTGTTCATGGGCCAAACCCAGAAATGCATGTCAGTGTGTAGGGTGCCTGATTTGACCATACTTAATTATATGTTTCAATCGATTGATGGGCTTGAAATGATGTTAGAGTTGTAGTACAGATGTAACACTATAACCACAAATAAGAATTTTAGCTAAAACATATCACAACAATAAGATATAATTAATCAAAAAGCTTGTCAGACATGTTTTTCATTTCTGGATTACCCAGAAATGAAGAACAATTTAGGGTGCCAATTTTCAGCCTTTAAATCTTGAATTCAGGGCTTGGTTTGTGCGATCTAATTGCCAGATCACGTAGTCCATATACTAAGGTACAAATATCATACAATAGAAAAATCTAACAACATCTCATATAAGAAATATAGGTTGGTTAAAGTGTTCCATAAAAACTGTCTTTAAACATTTTTGGGTTTTCCAGAAATGTTCTTCGGCAGATGGTCAACCCAAGTTTGACTTTGATTATCTTTCAGCCTGATCATGATTTAAGTGTCCTAATGACTTGTACGTGTAGTTCACATACCAGTCTACAACATAAAAACAACAACTTGGCCAAAATATCTAACATATGCAAGATCAGAGCCTTGTAAATTTTTTGAAAACATCAACCCGAGTCTATAGATGTTATGGATCTAACATCTATCAACCCAAATCACTTATATATTCTACAAACAACATGTTTTAACACAAACACATATCATTAAACATATAGCATTGAGATAAAATTTGAGTTTAGGGTTTATACCTAACTTGAACCAATCATGAATCATAGCCTCCTGATCTGTTTAAAGTGTTCTAGGAACTTAATAATGGACTAATAACTATAATATTTCGTGAGTCTAAGGAGAGAGAGAGAGGATTGGTTGAGAGAAAGTGAACAAATGAGGTTTGCAAATGATTTTCTCTCTCTCCAATTCTATTTATATGACTTTAAGGAAATGTATTGGCTGATATAAGTGGCTTGTTGGCTGATTATTTTGAGCACATGGGGTTGTTAGGGTAGTTCAACCACTACATATATGGTAAGATTTGCAAGAAACTTAATAAAGAATGTGCAAAAAGGGCATAATGGTCATTTGCATTAAAATTTTAATGGCAAACTTGTAATCTTGACAAACCCTTAGGGTTTAACCCTAAGGTTTGGCGCATTGATTTTGTAAGATTTCAAATTAGGTTTAAAAATAAAATTTTTAGTTTCAAAATTAGTTTACGTTTCTAATTACATAAACCATGATAATTAGGTTTAGGTTTTACTAACTATAATTAAGATTGCTAATTTAGCAATTAGAGCTCTAATTTGATAATTAGGGTTATTAATTTTAGAAATTAGGGCTTCTAACAATTTAGGGTTTCTTAATTAACATAGGGTATCTAATTATATTATACATGAACATTAGGATTTAAATTCTACTAATTAGCATTAAGCTTTATCATTAAGCGATTAGGGTTCTAATTTAGAAATTAGGGTTTATAAATATTATTTAGGTTTTTTCAAAAATTTGGGTTTCCCTAATTAAGGTTAATATCTATAATTCCAGTTGTTAATCACATTATCACTATTACATAACAATCATGTACTCTAAGTTGAGTTTCAAATTAGGGTTTAGCAAAATACTACAAAATTTTTCTACTGTCACACTATAATTGACCAATTATCAGTCTACACACATACAATACACATTTATAGCAATGAAATATAATTAATATTATATTATAATTCTTATTCCTTGATCAAAATCCAAATTTAGGGTTTGGATTCCATATCTCGATATATTTGGCATATATAACATTATTAATTAAGTTAAAATAATCAACTTAATTAATCAAATAAATTCATATAATAAAATAGTTATTATAATAATTTTATAATCATTTCATATATTATTTAAATAATATAATAATCATATTTTATGGAAAACAAATAATAAAAACATTTTACTATAAAATTAATTTTTATAAGAATATAATTTATAATGATCAATAATTCTAAAAAAAATATTATTTATAATTATTCATGTAATAAATAAATTTTATATTTATCACACAAATACATACACATTACCTTGCACGCATTCTCACCTTTAAAATAATAATAATAAAAAAATTATGTAAAATTTCTGATTTAATTATATAGAAAATATCGGGTTATTACAGTAACCTACACTACACCAAAAATGGCCTTTAGCGAAGGAAATTTTGTGAAGAAATTTATTCCTTCACATGAGGAGTTGTTTAGCGAAGGAATAGTGAAGGAAAAAAATATAGTGACAATATAGTTATTAGCGAAAGAAACATCCTTCACAATTATATTTTTTTTCTCGTAAAATTGGGGCGATAGAAAGATTTTTGGAGCCAATTTATGATAAAAATTTGTGAGGAAAAAATCTATTTAGTGAAAGAATTATTACTCATTATATATCATTATTCAGAAGTTTTTTGCGAGGGATAAAATTGGTCGCTATCTTATTCTAAATAATTTTTTTTTGATTTATTGTGGTGAATATAAATACCTTAAATTTTTTACAATAGTAAATTTAATTTTAATAACACTTTTAAGTAACTTATAATATCAACTATTTATTTTAATAAACTATAAAGTAAATAACTTTACACTATGTTAAACTTTAAAATTTCTCCATAAAAGTTTATTTTTATGATCATAATTAAATAAAGTTAAAGTTAAATAAAAATAAAATTAAATACTCCAAAAGACTTTAAATTTTATTTTAAGTATATAATATTAATCTAAAAAAGTCTTTTGGAGATTAATTTAAAGTAACTTTATTTTTTGGTATTGTATTTAATATTCAGTTAAATAACAATTTGGGAGGGCTTTAATTATGAAAACTTTTGGAATATTTAATTTTATTTTTAATTGGTTCAATCTTAAAACCATAAGAAAAAATCAAATAAACTTAAATTTATTTATTTGAAGTACAGTACTGTGCTTCACCAGTACAAAACCATAAAAAGAACACTTAAAAGATGACGTCTTTATAAAAAACTTTGTGGTATTTTTTTACAACGTTTTTTAACAAAACGTTGTAGATACATATGAAAAAGCGTTATGTATTTATAAGGGCAATTTATGGTTTTAAATAGATAATGTTTTTTTTAAAAAAATGTTATCTATATAAAAAAACACGAAGCAAAAAATAAAAATACGGAACTTAAAATTTAAAATTAAAATAAGGTTTGTACTTTTTCTCTCTCCAGTGTGGCCATCAGCTGAGGAGGCACGTACGGGAGAAGATCTTTTCTTCTTCTTCATTCACGGTCACAGCCATGTAGTTGAGCTGAGCTGCACTCCCCTCGCATAGAGGAGAGAGAAAGATGAGCGACCGCGACAGAATCCACGACCGGGAACGAGCCCGCGAAGGGACAAAGATAGGTGAAAATGACCGCCACTGCACTCTCTCACCTGACCCTGCGTGGAAGCACCACAAGCGCGACAAGAGTAGTGAGAAGGACAGGCGGCGGGATGCCGCCGCGGTGGTGTCGGACTTCGTTGATGGCATCGTGTTGGACTTTGGTGGGTTTAATCGACCTTTACCTGCTGAACGTAATCGTTGATTTTAATTTCTCAGAGGTTAGGGTTTTTTCATTCTTATATTTTCATGTTTTCCCCCTTATTAGCAAATTAATTATATTATACTTTTCGATGTGTTAAATCAATCTATGCTAAATGAATTTGTTCTATTCGTTTTTGTCGTTGTTATTGTGGTTGGAATCTGTGGAAGTTTGTTAGTTTAGTCTATGATGAATTTTTCCTCAATTGATTCTGTGGTGTTTGTGTATTAGTTCTTATTGATTATAGATACCTGATATGAAAAATAATGAGATTTTGTTCAAAGCTCTTTAATTTTTCTTGTTATATATTTACCACTATGTGAGATATTCCTCCCCCTTTTAGATGGTTGATGTATTTTAGTGAAAATTCGGCAGCTTTAGGAATTAACTCCACTAAATTGTTCAATAATTATTTATATATGCCCTAATTGCATTATATATGTAGGTGAATATAGAACTTTAGAGAATTTTACTTAAGGATGTTGATATTTCAGTATGTCTTAACTATGGATACCTTGTTCCCTTGTTGTTCAGTTTTTTAAAAATTGAACCAAATCACCAATCCTTATAATTTGACTCTCGCAAGTTAGTTGGTTGTAGGTAAACCTTCTTAGTGTACCCCTATGTATCGGTGTAAGGTGAAAATCATTCCCCCATCCTTCCTAAATTCTACATCCAAGCAGTACCTGTGACTCTTCAGTGATGGTTATACCATTGCAATTTGAATTGGCCTATTTCCTTAAATAAAAGACCATTCCTAATTCCTCTTCTTTTTCTTCTCTATAGAAGAAAGATCAAACTGAATGAGGTGAACTACAAACGTAGAACATTCTAGGAGAAGGACGATGTAGCCAGGAGACAACCAACTATTTAATTTATACATGATACAATCATCTTTTGTGTGTTGAAATAATTTATTGCAGCATAATACTATTAATAAAAAAATGTGCGATATGATCTTAATAATCCAAGACATTATATAATCTACCATTGGGACTTGGGGACCTTGGCTGCCAGGTAAATATGCTATAATTCCTTGTCTTCCACTTTTACTTTTTAAACATAAGATATATTTAGAAACACACATATGATTCTTGTGTTAAGTTTGGTTTGGCTGGTTGAAACCTTACTATGGATTTTATTTTACTTGTTATAGGGAATGGGGATACCAGTAGGGAAACTTACTTTGTATTCTGCACTTGGAGGAGTCAGACCTTCAACAGTAAGAATATTACTGGGACATTCATTTGGAGGTTATGTTGCTGTTAAATATGCTTTCAAGGTGATTGCTTTCCATTATTGATTTTGATTTATTATACAAGTAGTATTGACTTCAGATGATTGCTACTCAATTATTAATGACATTTGTATTCACTGTTGTAGCATCCTGTGCACATACAACACTTGATTTTAGTGGGGTCTGCTAGGTTTTCATCAGAGTCAAATCATAAATCTGAGTGGCTCACCAGGTTCAGGGAAACTTAGAAGGGGGCTATTTTGAATCATTTATGGGAGTCTAATTTTACTCATCAGAAGGTTGTCAAGTGATTACTTTTGTCTTAGTGGTAGTTGCAATATATATAAATGTATATTGTTGGGGGAATAGTTTTAAATATAACTTTTTGTTATATATTTTATGTTAGCTATCATGGTATACCATCATGATCAGTTGTTTTAGTTGATTCTGGTTGTCAAAACCGTTTAGCTGGCATGGCATCCAAAGGAAAGGATGCACTCTCCATCGTATTAATTTGACATACTGGACATTTTATTTGTTGTGGCATAAACCTTTATTTGTCATTTGTTAATAAAGTAGGCATGATCATTCATTATTATTAGCTGGCCTTTTGTCAAAAATTTTATTATTGGCATCAATTGATGCTCTTAGCAGCTGTAGAAAAGAAACTTTTGGTAACATTCATGAGATTAATTTATATAAAATTTATCTCACATAATCTCGTGCCTTTGTTGGACTTTTACTAATGTAGAGGTTTTGGCCCATGGGGTCCTGATCTGGTTAAATAAGTATACAACAGCTAGATTTGGTGCATATTCAATCGGGATGTTTTGATTGAAGAGGAGTCCAAATTATTGACAGGTACCTGAAGGTGACCCTTCTGGTTTATGGCACATTTTGACTATAAGATTCTAAACCTCCAACTGGTAATTGAATGACACTCATGCACGATAATTGGAAGGTTCCAACTGCAGTATGTTGGGGCCAAAGAGACCACTGTCTAACCTATGATGTAGTTGAAGATTTCTGAAAAGACTCGAAACATCAATTGATTTAACTTCCTATGGTGAGAAGCATTCCTCAAGTCTTCCATTTTCATTTTCATATAACCAATAGTTGCTTTTTACAAGAAAATTTCTTGCTTTATCAGGCAGGGCATCATGTACAAGAGGATTCTGGTGAAAAACTAGGACAACTCATTGCTGGAATGGTACACATGCAGGTTATGTTTATCATGGCATGGACGGAAAGACAATTAGTAGATCTTTTCACGAAGGATGTTTTATATGATCTGTCCAGTATTTTCATCACATCATCTTTACTTTCGCCTTCCAAAGTAATTCTTATTCATTAGGTGCTATATTGAGGTTCAAGCTAAGTACATGTATTATTTAAATTTCTGTAGCTGTAATACTATCAAGCTATAGAAAATTATCACCTACCTAAGCATTAATTTGGAAGATCTATAAGCTATCTAACTCTATTATGTTTTTACAGATAATTTTGAAGATTCCAGGGTTGACTGATAATATTTTCACTCATCTGTTATCTGGATTGGGAGCAGGTTTTGTTGCAGTCTACATTGGGTCCCCAGTTGACGTGGTAAATTTTTTATACCCAAATGACTAGTTTAAATAAGCTATTTTCCGCTGATGGATATTCAGTGGTTTGTCTGTTAAAATTTTATGATTAACTTTGACCATGTGGGGAATAAACTGTGATGGGAAACTCTGTCAGACATGCATGTTTATTTGTCTTATGTAACTATAGTCTTCTCGAATGCTTGTTGCATTGTGCCTCTTGTGAACTTTTTATGAGCATTCAGTTGTTTATCTTGCCTCAAGAGCCATGTTTTCTTTAAAAAATAAAATAATAGAAATTAGTCTCCTCTTTTATTCATTTTATTTGATTCACCCTGTTTACAAAATTTGTGCATGCCCCCCTTGCTTTTACATTGGTTTTAGATCTTTGTGGGTCCAATGCCAATTGAGGCATCATAGACAACCACTACAGTGCCAATTAAGTAGGAAGATGTTGAAAGGGTGGCAAAACTGGCCTTTGTTCATGAATTCATTTCATCCCTTCCAAATAGCTATAAAACTATTATTAATGATGAGCTTCTTAGCGGGGTCGAAAGCAGAGAGGATTGCCATTGCTAGGACCATTCTTAGAGACCCTGCAATTCTAATTCTCGATGAAGCCACCAGTGCTCTGGATGCAGAAAGTGAATACAACAACAAGGTAATTATTTTAGTAATTACTATTACATATAATGAAATGTACTAATTTTTTGCAGTTGATACTTTCTTTATATGTTGTTACCAATAGAACATTCTTCATGGATTCAGAAATGATATGAATGGAAAAAGAACTGTAATTGTCATAGCACATTGGTTAGTTTTCAGATAACACCTTTTCTTCTGGTTAAATTTTAGGTTGACTTTGTGTTTATGCTGATCCTGTTGCAGCCTATCCACTATAAGAGCTGCCCACAAAATCATTGTTACGAAGGGTGGTCAAGTTGTTGAGGTAGGGTTTTCTAGTTTATATGTATTCTGTCTCTATATATTTGTGTACAGTGGGAACCACAAGCCATGTGTCTGACAGAAAGACTTTTTGCATGAAAATGAAAGTAACCATTTATCAATGAATTGATGTGCAGATGGGTGGCCACATAGAGCTTCTTAGCCAGAACGGACTATACACAAGATTAAATAGAATACAGACGGATTCCTTGCCAATCTAGGAAAATACATAGGTTACTAACAGTTGCTCTACGGGTATGCATTTATAATTCTCAGTTAAATGACTTCTTTTGCTATAGTAGTCTTGAGGAATACCATTATTTATTTTCATAAAATTTAACAACTTTGTTAAATATCACAAAAACGTATATACAATCAAGGCTCAACCAAGTAAGTGTTAATTATCGCTTATCAAGTTAATGGTTAATCTCTCTCTCTCTTAATTTCAGTTTACTAGTTTCCTCTTTTATTATTCCTCATTTCATTGAATTTTGGTGTTTCTCTTTCAGCATGAAGTTTACATGCCCAACATTGATTTCCTTGAAGAAAATGATGATGAAGTGGACCTAACATGACACTTTATTCCTTCTAGTTTATTGTATGTTAGTTAATAAATATTGTAGATACTATGGTCCTTGAGAGACCAAGATACAAAATAAATTATGTACATACGGTGGCTCGAGCATTATCTATTTATATATAGATTATTGGTTTTATTAGCTCTTTATGTATTATTTTATCAATTAGTTTGAAACAAATATGACATTTATATTTATTTAAAATATATAATTTATTATTTCTTATAGAGATTAATAATAATAAATATGAAATCATTGATTTGAAAATTAATTATAATTTATAATGAATTTGATTATTTACCAATTAATTTTTTACTTACAAATTTATAATTTGTGAAGGAATTTTCCTCACTAATTTGAAGATACATTCTCAATTTATAATTAGTGAAGGAAAATTTTCTCTCGTTAAATAAATTTGTTCTTCATAATATATTATTTGTGAGGGAATATAGTTATTCACTAATTTCAAATAGCTCTTCTTAAAATACTATTTGTGAAGGAAACCAATATTTCACTAAATAACAATATTCCATTACTAAATACAATTTGTGAATAAAAAAGTTATTCACAATATATCCTTCACAAAAAATATTTAGTTACTACTTAGCGAATGATACCCAATTGCGAGGAGGTCTAATGCGAGCACTTGTGTGAAGGAAATATTTCTTCGCAATAAATCACTTGTGGGTGATATAGGGCCTCCAATGAAGGATTTGTCCTTCACTAGAGGTAATTTTTGGTGTAGTGCTAGTCTAGTGAAAATGTTAATGTGGTGATCTTGTAATAAAGATACTATAACAGATTTGTATCATGTATGTGATAATTCCAAAGTTGTAAAAATTAGTAAGTCGTGAAAAATTTATGTTGTGATTTATTAAAATCTAGAGTTGGTGACCAAGTGTTGTAATTCTAAGACTTGGGATTTCTGAAGTGTACATGGTATTAGTGATTTGAAACTTGTACTAAAATAACAAGTTCAACTAAAATGAGATTTAATTTGGAAAATGGATGTTAGTATATCTAATAGGTGTTGTGATTCTAATAATATGGGTAGGTGAATGTGAGTTATAATTTTATAGCTTACACACGAGGCAAGTTCTCTAACCCTAATTTTATTTGAGCAAGTTTCCGAACTCTAATCTTTGTTTGATTTACCCCAACTTGTTTATAACTAAGCAAGTTTTCCTAGTCTTATTCTCTTTATAAAGAATGTAAGTTCTTGAACTCTAATCTCTAGTTGAGTTGTCCTATCTCATTTACTTTACGCAAGTTTCTAACCTTTATTGTTATATTGAGCAAGTTTTGTTCTCAGTTTTTTATTCATTAATGCATGTTCAATAATTCAATTCTCTTATTCGACAAGATTATAGCCTTATCTTAATATTGTTCAAGAAAGGTTTATTGTATTACTCAATGCTTATGCTTTCTAGTTTATTTCTAAGCATGACTTCGATATATAGTGTTGGTTCAGCTATGATTCATAATTATTCCACATTATGTTGTTATCGATCATTTGAAATGGTATTGAACTTTGTTGATTCAAATAATCCTTAGTTGATGATCATTAAACCCTAAATTACCCTTGAAAATTATCCAAACCAAACTTTCTTTGGTGTGGACTTGTATTCAAAAACTGAGAAGAATCCTATTATAGGGGAATTATTTACGCAAGGTGTTTAGATGTTTGTGCACAATACATGGTACAAAGGGCTGATCACCCTAAGTACGGGGAGTCCCTACAGTTTTGTGACTGTTTAGGTTTAAGTTGAAAGATTACTTATAATCTTGGACATAGTTCGCGGTCTTGTGACCCTCAAATAAATTTCACATTTTGATTTCAATTCCTGAATATCATTGTTAGAAATATTATTCATTCTATTGAGCCTATTCATCAAGCGGTTATTAAGTTATTATTATTCATTGTCATTTTCAAGTGAGCATTTGTTTTACTCAGTCTTGCATATATATAATCACTATAGCTAAGTTTGAGAAGGTCGATGAACCTACCACTAGCAAAAGGAAAGGGAAAATGAACAAGTGTTGTAGACTTGAAATTTATTGACTTTCATGATGATAGACTTTATTTTAAATGATATGATGTAACTATTTTAATTTTCCGCACTTGATGTATGTTTTAAAGGTTAGATAACCTGGGAGTTTTATTAATTTAATTATATAACCCTTTTGATGGGAAGATTTATTGTTTAAATTTTATTATATTTGGGTAGTTATATATGAATGAATGGAAAGTGAACACCAAGTCTTGTGGGAATGAAGTACCCAGATTTGAGGGTGTCATAGTACGGGGCCTTCGATATTGGGGAAGTTCCCAGCACTAAATCGATCATGAATTCTACTTCCATATCTGGCTAAGTCCCGGAAAATAATCTGGGAATACATCTCCAAAGTCCCTAACGTCTGGTATCTCTTCTAATTTCGGATTCTCTTTTCGACTGTCGACTGTGTAGGTTAAATACCCTACACAACCTTATCTCAACAACTTTCTAGCCTGCATCATCATCATCAGACAACTCGCTTGTCTAGGCGACTTACTGCCATAAAATATAACCTTTGACGGAGTCATAAAGTTTACACACTTCCTTTGGCAATCAATTATCGCCCCATAATTGAATAGCCAATCCATTCTCAAAATAACATTAAATTCCCCAAGTTTAATTGGGATTAGGTCTACCCTCATCTCGTAGCCCTTAATGTCCACCCTACAGTTCTTATGTATAAACCTAACAGGAATTAATTCCTGATTCGCAACCTCTATGTTCAAAGGGTATTCTAATTCCTCTTTAGGTAAATTCAAATTCATAGCAAAATCGTCCGATATAAATGAACAAGTATAACTCAAATCAAATAATACATAAGTATTAACATTATTGATCAGAATGATACATGACACCACATCTCGAGACTGCACAACATCTTGCACGGTCATGTTTAAAGTTCTGGTGGTAGGTCGGTTTGGCGGCGTCAGTCCAGTGATAGCCAAAGTGCTACCACCGCTGTTTCCCTTACTTCCACCCGCTCATGATCCTTCTGCTGCTTTCTCGGGTCAATCCCTAGCTAGATGATCCCTTGACCCACAAGTGAAGCAAGCCCCCTTTTTAGGGTATTGGAAATATGGCGCTATGTGGCCTTCCTTACCACAATTGTAGCAAACCCTCTTCCCCTTCATGCATACCCCAAGGCAATTCTTCTTACAGATAGGACAAGCCTCCACCTTTTTCTTCTGACTTTTTTGTTGATTTCTAGTAGACACATTATCATTCCACTTCCTCTTCTGACTATGACCACCACCATTATTGCTGCCACTAGCTTTGTTGTTCTCTCCTTTATTCTTCTTCTTCTTCTGTTCCTGATTGTACCTGGTCAGCGCATCGCTTCCACCTTCTGCAATAATTGCTTTCTCCAAAATTCCTGTAAAAGTGTTCAATTGAAACATTCACACCTTGTTGTATAACCATGGCTTCAACCCTTGTTTAAACCTCCTAGCTTTCCTCTCATTTGTATTCACTTGATAAGTTGTGAACCTAGCCAACTCGTTGAATTTTACTGCATATTCTGACACTATCATGTTTCCCTGCTTCAATTCTAGAAACTAAACCTCCATCTGGTTCTGAGAGCTCGTTGGGAAATACATCTCAAAGAACATCTCTTTAAACCTATCCCATGCGATCACACCCTGACCTCCTCTAACCTTGTTTGTCGGCCACTAGTAGCTGGCCTATGACTTCAACATAAACGTTGCAACAACGATCTTTTGATCATCGTTGACCCTTGTAACGTCAAATACCTTCTCCATTTCCATAATCCAGGTCTAAGCTTCGACCGGATTCATGGATTCCCTAAATTCTGGCTGTCCTACCACCTTGAAATCCTTAAATGATGTAGCTTGATCTTGCGGCTGATTTGCAAGTGCTCTAGTTAATAGGTTTACCAACTGCTGAACAAGATTAGCATTGGCATTGTAATTGTTGCTATTGTTAATGTTCGTGGATTCTTCCTGAGCTTGTTGACGTGTTGGGCGTCTTCTTGGCAACATTTTCTATTTAAGATATACGCTTATTAGATCATTACTCAATCTCTAAAGAATTTAAGACTTAACTTAACATTTTAAGATTATCACTTAACATATAACATCTTGATTAAACATTGATATTTTATTCATTAATAACATTTAAAACATAGAAAGATAACATCATTAGTATTGTGATGCCCCCAAATTAGGGTATCTTCCAAACCGGCATTTGGTGCTACACGGTGCTATAGTTCACATATATATTCAATTAAATTCCTCAAAAGAACGAATATGTCTTATATATATTCCAAAACAACATTACCATTCCCCAAGTTCTTTATAACCATTACATGTGTTCTTGTCATAATATCAAATAATAATAACATTCAACCTATACTATTACAAAGGCAATCTATAGGTTCGCTTTTAGCCTTCCTTTATCTTTTACCGGATCCTTCGATCTGATTTTGGTCTTAAATTGCATTCATATGGTTCAAGCAAGAGTGAGCATAACTAGCTCAGCAAGCATGACAATTCCATTTAAACAATATGCTTGAAACATACAAATCGTATATCTTCAATAACTGAACAATAGTCATGAAGAACTATCGATAATTCAAAATAGCACTTCTCTTCTCTTTAAAATGTTTCACAATGAATAACATTCAGTAAAACATTAATTCTGGTCCAAGACCTTGTGCATTTCATACTTTCTTTGAAAAGGACAACCCTGAACCATGTCCGTAAGTCCGATATATCTTACGAGCACGTCTAGGTGATCAGCCTATAGTACTCTATGTTATACAACACTACTTTCTTTAAACGTATGTACATTTAAGTTTTGGTAACCTCACGCGCCTGTCGTTTGACGACAAAACATTTGTTTAGCATACCCAGTCTTCTTTTGAAAACCATAACAAAATAGTTTGGCAAAACTTGACAACATTGACAACAGTTCGATAGATTAAAAGAAATTCAAAACATCTTAAGTCTAGCCAAGAAATTAGCTTTGACTTCATCATACATCAATTCATGCTTAAGATACATGAATCACAAAGCTTGTCCGAATGAACATAGACAAGGGTTAGAACACTTGCCTTTAGTGTACCGCTACAGCTTATTATACTTTCCTTTGAGTCTTTAAGGATTCTACAATATATAATCACATAACATACCACATTAGAACATATATAATCAAACATGTATGGTTCCTAATGTATCTTACCTTCTTCTCAATCTAATTATTTATTAGATTGTTTAACATTGGTTCAAGTAATCATCTTTCAACTTTTAGTCATTAACTTAAGGTTATAAACATCCTTTAATGATGCTACTTTAGGTTTATTAAGGATTTAATTCACCTTCAATCAACTATCTTTCATTTTACATTCAAAAACATTCTTTACTATCTACCTTCAAGTCTTGTGTCATGTACGCTTAGCTTCACATACAAGACTCATAACTTTAACGCACCTTTTTACAAATGACTACATCATGGTCTTGGCGTTGCGATGCCAACTTCTTTGTTACCAGTCGTGTTGCGGCGCCACTTTGCAGTTGTTAGGTACTCGGCCTGGCGCTGCGGTGCCAATCTTTCCTCTCTGTGCCACGTTGCGGTGCCACTTTCCAGAGTTTGAGGGTTTGGCACGTGTTGCGGCTACCGACTTCACCTCCTCAGGCAAGGCTACGATAGAATTACTGTCTTAGAAAAAATTTTGATGATAATTTTCATATGTGAATTTCCCGGGATCAAAACTTATTTGTTATAAATCTGAATTAGCTCGTTCAAAAGCCATTAGCTCACAAATCACATGTTCTACGATTTCATTAGAAAATATTTCACTTTTGAATCTTTTATCTCTGAATTCGTCGATTAGTTCATTTTAACGAAAACGATAAACGTTCGTGAACGTTCATAGCTTGTTTCTTCGTTCTAATTTGGAATTTGACTATTTTTGAGTCTGCAACTCTAAAATGCAAACTTGGACTATTCTCCATTGAAAAACAACGCTTAGAGTTCAATGCTAACTTTTGACTTCCATTACGAGAATTTCATGATTTCGACGATTATCGTCTAATCTCGTAAATTTCGTTATAACTTCATTAGTTAGGATTTTTACACCGTTCCAAATGGATTCATTCCATCATACTAACATCTTAACCAAACATATTTTAATAAATCATTTATATGACAATTTTTTACATGTTCTTCCTTAGTTCATAACTTCCATTATTATGCTTATCTTACAATATGACTTGTTAAGTTTTAAATCTTATAACAATCATCCTTATTACTTCTTAGCATACAAGTTCTACAACTACTCACTTCTCCAACAATTGAAGAGAGGGAGAATTATGGTTTAGGATCATTACCTTTGAAGTTCTCTTGGTTAATTATTCTTTTTCCTTCTTATTCTAACAAAAGTAGCTCTTACTTTTCTCTCTCAATATAACTCTAGATGTTGGTGGAAATTTAACAAGTAAAAAATGAAATCAGGCTCTCATATTTATAGGAAAAGTAAGGTGAGGGCATAATGGACATTAAGCAATCCCACCTCCACAACTCCACCTCCTTACTATTCATCTCTTGGTCACCAAGCAAAACCACTTTACTTGGTCACTAAGATGGTGCCATGTGGTCATGGGGCCCACATGGGTTATCCCATGAGTTATTCTTACCCATTGTATCAATCCACGGATCCGGTTCTTAATTTGGGCTTTTAGGTTTTAATAACCTTAACTTAACCTTTGGGCTTTCGTTAATAAACATTGGGCTTAACCTTAATTCACTTGGGATTGTACAACTTGCTACCAAATCCTACAAGTCCAATACAATTGCGTAAAGCATTAACGTATAATCATCGTACTCTTTACGTATACTAGTTTGTATAATCTTTCATCATACACGTTATACTAACTTTCATACATACTCGTATAATACTTGCTATTATACGATCATCCTTTATTCCTTAACGCTATACTTTTCCTAACGTTCTCAAATTTAGTCAACAGGCAAAAAACTACGTTTGCCATATGTGAATTATTATTACATAATCCATCTTCCCTTAATATTCTATCGTTACGTATTTCTTGGAAGTTCAAAAATAATTCTCAAGCAAATATTGATGAATAGTGTATTTCGGAAAATTTCTCAGAAAACTTTTTTTTTCGTCTTAGAAATTCGAACACTTTAATTATACCACGTAGCTAGAATACTACGATATTTCGACATATCTAGGTTATAGAACAACCTTCATCTTACTAACACATAATATAATTTTATTCATTATTTAATTAAATAAAATTATTTTACAATAAATCCGAATTTCTCGGTGAATTACATTCACCCCTCCTTATAAGGATTCTTTCCCGTAATCTCGCTTAAAATATTAAACAAATAACCGAGGATAATCCTTCCTCAACTTTTCTTCAAGTTCCCGCGTTGCTTCTTGACTTTGTGGTTCTTCTCGTAACACCTTTATTGAAGGTATAACTTTGTTCCGCAGAACTTGCTCTTTTCTATCGATGATTTGAATTGGCATCTCTTCATACGTTAAGTCCTTCTCGATATGAATAGGCTCATACTCTATTACGTGCTTATAATCTGGCTTATAAGGACGTAACACAGAGACATGAAATACATTATGTATTCATTCTAAGTCTGGAGGTAATGCTATCATGTAAGCTACCTATGCTACCCGTTTTAATACCTCAAAAGGTCTTATAAACCTTGGACTTAACTTTCCCTTCTTTCTAAAATGTATCTTTTCTTTCCAGGGAGATACCTTTAGAAATACATACGAGCCTACTTCAAACTCCCTATTTACTCGATGCGAGTCCGCATACTTTTTCTGTCTATCATGAGCTGCTACGAGACGCATCCGTATCAACTTCACTACATCCGTTGTCTGCTGTACCAATTCAGGCCCTAGCATTCGGCGTTCTCCCACTTCATCCAACACAATGGTGTTCTGCACTTCCTTCCGTATAAAGCTTCGTAAGGCGGCATGCCTGTGCTTGCATGATAACTATTGTTATACGCAAAATCTACTAATGGTAGATGATCATCCCAATTACCCTTAAAACCCATAACGTAAGATTTTAGCATATCATCTAACATTTGAATTATCCTCTCGTTTTGTCCATCGGTTTGTGGATGATACGATGTACTTAACTTCAGCTGCATCCCAACTGCTCTTGCAGACTTCTCCAAAAGTTCGATGTGAAACGTGGATCATGATTTGACACTATCGAAACTGGTACTCCATGTTTGGAAATAACTTCCTTAACATAAAGTTTAGCTAAATGGTCTAAGTTATACTTAACCCGTATTGGCAAAAAGTGAGCCGACTTCATCAATCGGTTAACTATTACCCAAATCGCGTCATAGTCCTTCTGAGTAATTGGAAGTCCCACCACAAAGTCTGTGACACCCCTAAAATAGGTATACATCACCCATCTTGAGTTGCCAAATACATGGTACAAAATTCAAATACAACTTAATAATATAACTGTCATGTAAAATACGACAAAGCATAAACTGAGAGTTTTAATACGAATATTGTCTTCTAGACAGTACTCAAACTCAAATGGAGTCCTTAATACATTTATTATCACACTATTTCATAGAATAGTGAGGACTAATAATGCAAACATTTGGACCGTCACTCCGTTCCTTGACTAGTCCCATCTATATTCTCATTTCTTGAAGAGAACAATGAAATCAAAGGGTGAGCTCAACTAGCCCGGTAAGAAATATTATGACTAAGATAATGTAAAATAAATTATCGTTAGCCTTCAACAATGTTAAACTGATAAAATACAATAAACATCAAGTTTAATCTGCGGTATGAATAAGCAATCCATTAGAAGAGTCAAGTAGAGCATAAAATCTACTATCTTCTATGATTTAAAAGGTTTATCATCAATTTTATCGTTGAGACTCGACAATAAATAATTCTCATCATCGAATCACCACTACACTACGACCAAGGATATTCATTAGTATCACGACCAAAAATTATCCATGCACTCTGAACCAATGATATTCAGATTTTCATCAATGGTCATGATCATGCCAACAACTGTCCATCAATGCACTACAGACCAATGAGGACTTTTACCACATCATTTGTAACATTACGGTCATGATTATACCGAATAATCCATGGTCATAATCATACCAAGTCCATCTATGCACTACTGACCAAAGATAACTTTCAACATAATATAAGCATGAGGATGATGACAATGATATAAGAATTTAACTAAAAGAAAGCAAAGGATAAATCTTTAAAGATTTATAATTTAATTTATCCGAAATTTAATAATGTCCAAATTGTCAACATGATCTTTGCTTTGTGGAGTAAAATTCAAGAATAATATTGTACCAAAAATAATTTGGACCAAAACGAATTAATTTTTATCATGAATAATACCTCGGGTGAATAGTACTCGAGTGAATAGTACCCCATGAATAGTAATTTGAGAATAGTACCCCGTGAATAGTACTCCGACATGAAAAAGTTAAAACTTATAAAAAATGCTCAGAATAATATTTTCATGAAAAGATATTGGATGAAACACAAATTTTAAGGATATTCTACTAATTTCATGGAGTATAGAAGCCAAAACTTTAACAAAATGAGTATTGAATTCGAAATCTGAAACGAAATAATATTACTTACATACTATAGAGTATGGAAGAAAATATTATTTCATACGAATATTGAAAAAAAATAACATCCCTTACCTTGAAAAGAAGAGTATTCCAACTGGTATAACGAGGATATTTTTGAAGAAAACTTTTACTATTTTCTACGCTCAAAGCTTTCTAAAACTCGAAAGAAATACGCTCAATATTATAGAAGAAGAATTCTCTACGAGTGCGGTGTAATTTTCAATTCTAACTAAGCATCCTATTTATAGGAGAATGGAAGAATACTTGTTAAGAAAAAAAAAATTCACGGATTCAAAATGCAAAGTCACGGATTTCATACACCAATTCGGTGATTGAAAATCTCAAATAAAACAAAACAAAAATAATATATATATATATATATATATATATAACAAATGTTTATTTAAAAACACCCACCCACCCGTGAACCTTTAAATTTTCCTCCACCAAAAGTCCTTCACACGTGGGCCCCACCATGTGTCATCATCACATGGACCCCACCTTTTATATATATATATATATATATATATATATATATATATATATATATATATATATATATATAGGAAGCTTTATGCATATAGATTCTTTATGGGTCTTTATCTGTTACCCCTTTTTGGGCCAGTTGATAAACTTATTGGAAGGTTTGAGATTGAAACATAAATATACCAAGCCAATGGCATGACTTGTCAAGCTTTTATTTTAATATGAGGACCCCACATAGTCAACATGTTGTCGGTTTGTTTAAATAAAAGCGAATTTTTAATATTAAATAATGCCCGCCAAGTGCGATTTATGCATTTACATGCCTTTATTTTTTATTTTAAGCATTTCTCCATTAATAGTCATGACTTCAAAGTACATTAAATAAACTTAAAAAATATAAAATACTCCCGTAGCTACAAGCTCTTACATTTAATAATAAAAAAATAAAAATAAATAAATAAATCCAAACCTGCACAACCTCTTACGGCTTGTATAAAAAGCTTATATCCTATTTGTGGCACAAGTTCTTTATTTGCTATTTTTTATAACAATATTTTGTTATTTTATAAAAAGAAATAGTTTTATAAAAATAAATATTTTATAATAACAAATAAAGAATATAAAATATTTTTATAAAAATAGCAAATAAAGAATTATAAAAATATTTGTTATTTTATAATAAGATATAAAATAGGATATAAAAATATTTTTATAATTCTTTATATAACAAATAAAGAATATAAAATATTTGTTTTTATAAAATATTTTATATTCTTTATTTGTTATTATAAAAATATTTGTTTTTATAAAAATATTTGTTTTATAAAATAACAAATATTGTTATAAAAAATAGCAAATAAAGAACTTGTGCCACAAATAGGATATAAGCTTTTTATACAAGCCGTAAGAGGTTGTGCCGGTTTGAATTTTTTTTTTTTTTTTTATTAACAGCCGTAAGAGCTTGTAGCGGCCGGGAGTATTTTATATTTTTTTAAGTTTACGCAATGTGCTTTGAGTCATATATTAATGGAGAAATGCTTAAAAATAAAAATAAAAAACAACATAAATTTTGCATGTCGCAATTTGGTCAGCATTATTTAATATTAAAAATTCATTTTATTTAAACAAACCGACAACATGTTGACTATGTGGGTCCCTCATATTAAAATAAAAGTTTGCATAAGTCATTTGGCTTGGTATATTTATGTTTCAATCTCAAATTTCCAATAAGTTTATCAACTATCCAAAAAGGGTGTTAGATAAGACCCATAAAGAACCTATTGCTATGGAAGGGCTCCATATATATATACACTAAATAACTTTCTACCGTTTAATTTGAAAAATGGGTAAATGGGGGTCCATATAATAAGAAAAATTTACACAAATACTTCATAAAAATCCCCTCAATATTTTTAACAACATTTATTCATCATTATTATAACTCGCAATATTAACAAACAGGTCGTTCCCAAGAAAGAAGGGGCTTTCCAATAAGGATTTCTCTCTATTGGCGCGTAATTAGGTGACCAAACCCCTTTTCTCGACAGAACATTCTAGAGATTGTTAATTATGCAGATAATAATATGAATAATTTGTCATCTCAATTATTGATTTAATAATATAAAATATTATAACAATAATTAAATCAAGTAACGTGAAATACTATGCAACAATTACTATAGCAATAATTGAACAAAACTTAGTGACTTCTCACATAAGCATCAATAATCAATACCGTGTGCTACTATGCAACCACACGTATTACTGTACTTTTATCATCGAGTATTTCAACAGTTAATGGTAAAACTTCCGCCGTTATTTTCATAAAAAGATATTTCTGTTGTTTTCTCATTCCGACAATAATTCCGTTGTGGGGTCCACCAATATTTTTACCGTCGTACGAATATTCCCTGTTAAAACGAATATTCCCCGACCAATCGAATATTTGATGACAACTTGCTTACTTTGCAAAAATTATAAATATTACCCACAACTATAACATTATATCAAATCCACACCATAATACTTTAAAAAATATTTTGAGAAAATTAATCTTTATTCACAAAATTCGGGGTCTTACAATCTCCCCTCCTTATGAAATTTCGCCCTCGAAATTTACGTACCTTATAGTTCGAAGAGATGATAATACCTTGATTTCATTTCAAATTCTAACTCTTGAGGTATAACCCTAGAGCGTAGAATATGTTCCTTCTTATCCAAGATTTTAACAAGTACCTCTTCATATGTTAAATCTTCTGCTATTTCGTTCGGTTCTAACTCAATAATGTGGTTCGGGTCGTCCACATATTTACGTAACATTAATACGTGAAAAAAAACTTTATGAACACGCGACATACTTGGCGGTAAGGCGAGTCTATATGGCACAGTTCCTACTCGATCGATGATTTCTAATAGAACAATATAGTTGAGGGTTGAGATTTCCTCTCTTCGTCAATTTTTGATTCTAGAATAACGCCTTCTTGAACCTTCTTCTTCTCATTCATAAGCTCTGAGTCTATAGCTTAGCGACTTTAACTTTATCGATTAAAGTCGGTTTTAATCATATATTCGCTATCTTCACGTAATTTCTTGGAGTCTTTAACTCTATCTCTATCTTTTTGTAAGTCGTACAAAAAATGGGTTTTTGTGTTAACAATGTCATACTCCTAAATGTATACGGTCTTCTACTCAACGCGTCAGCTACAACGTTCACTTTTCTAAGATGGTATTGAAGGGTATTGTCGTAATCTTCAATAGCTCGAGCCAACGTCTTTGGTGCATGTTACGTTCATTTTAGGTGAAGAAATATTTGAGGGTTTTAGAAATGGGTTTTGTACCGGGGTCAACAAAAAATTCGATTTCACGCTCGGGGGTAGGCCAAGAAGTTCTTCAAGAATACGTCAGGAAATTTATTAACAATAGAAATATCATTTAAAAATTATGACTCTTATCCAAGACTTCGATATCACATGTAATGAAGGTTTCTCCTAAAGGAGTTTTAACAGATAAGTCAAAGTCTAATTTCTCAAGAGTCAAGTTCAAACATTGAAATACTACCTTGGATTACTTAGAAAACCGAAGATCCATACTTTTATTCTAACAATTTACTAAAGTTCTATAGTTAATCAACTTATTCATACTGAGAATTACTTCAAATTCTCTCAAATTTATCGGTACTTATCTACCGATACTTGCTTACATTCCTTATTCATGAAGCCATTTACATGAATATAATTAACGAAAGTTATTCCCTCCTCCTTTACCGTAATGTTTAAAGGTACTTATAATCCCTTTCAGACAGACTCCTAGATGAGTTTTCCACATGTCTTACACACTTTAATCTTACACTTAGGATCCCCTTGTCCCACTCCAGTATTCCCGGAGTTAAAATTCTTTCTTTCTGGCTTACTATCACTACCACTAGCACTCTCTACCTTGGTTCCTCCCTTTCCCTTGCTCTTATTCTCCCTCTCTTTGTGATATTGAATTAACGCCTCACTACCACCCTCTGCTATAATTACCTTCTCCAAAATGTTCCCGTTGGAAACAATCCGAAACACCTAAATCCTACAATAGAGCCAGGATTTCAGGTCCTGCTCAAACCTACGAGGCTTCCTCTCCTCAGAGTCCACTTGATGTGGAGCAAACTTTGCCAATTCATTGAATCGGCGCTGTATTTGGGAACCATCATGTCCCCTAATTTATATTCTAAGAACGTAATCTCCATCCCCCCTTACATGCTTTTAGGGAAATAATTCTCGAAGAAAACCTTCTTGAACCGTTCCCACGTTACCCCATCTGTTCTAGTCCCACCCTGGTGAGCCTCCTACCAAAAGTTGGCTTCCCCTTTCATCATGTAAGTTGCAAAAGAAGTCTTTTGCGCCTCACCTACATTTGTAACAACAAATGCCTTCTCAATTTCCTTTACCCATGTCTGGGCTTCTTATGGGTCCGTTGTTCCTTTGATCTCTGGTGGACCTACACTTTTAAATTCTTTAATGGTAGTCATTCTGGCTAACCTAGGTTCCGCAGGTACTCTACCCCCGGTTTAGTTAAATGCATCCGTAAATAATTTAACGAACTCTTGCATAGGGGTTGTTTTGACCCCCTTGATTTTAATTACTTGATTCTGCTTCCAGATTACGTTGTCTTCTCCTTGACGGCATTTTCTGATTAAATAAATAAAATTTCATTATTATCTATTTACTTAATTGGTTATCCTTCAATACTAATACCTCATACCACATCAAAGCACATTAAATAAAACTTCATTATATTCATATGCTTCTTCATAGTTTGAAACTATTTACAATTTGTATCCCGCAATTGAACTTCCCAAAAGTTGGGATTTACAAAAAGACTACCCTTTTATACAAAAGAGGGTTTTACGTCACTACACAGATATTTATAACTCTAGCTTTCTAATAATGCATAACATCATCCTCGTGTTTCTCATTCACAATCATTTCTACAGTATCCCGACTAATAGTATGTCGAGCCTTCCCCGACTCTATAGAATAACAAGCGACTTTCAGCTTGAAATCCATATGAGCACTCTTATGGATGTAAGATATCCGTGCTATCTTTCGGTCCTTCTTCTTTAGTTTCCTACGAAGATCTACCACCTCGTTCAAATAATCCCTAGCCTTATTTATCATGAGCACCTTCTCATCATGCTCTGACTCAAAATCTGCTTCTGCAGACTCCTTCGCTACATAAAGAGCACTAATCTCTTCATTCTGATTCTGCACAACTGTACCCAGTTTCACATTCCTGTCAAGCACTTCTAGTTACAATGCTCTCATTGCATCTGGACGCGATGACTCTAAGGTAGGTACCACCGTACCAACCGATGTTATCTCCATTACTTCCTCCTCATTGCTCATCATATTAAGATATTATGTTATATCCATATCTCCCTCGGGGTAATCTTCCTCAGAAAAGTACTCCACTGCCTCCATCTCTTCTAGAATCACTAATGGTACCTTTGCCACCGGCATAGGTACAAGCTCTACTCTGTTCACAGTTCCTTCGCTCACCGCATATATATCTCTATACATCAAGCTATCGATCGACATCCTACAATAACACATATGTTGATTAGTACATAACACACCATAGTATAAGCACAAATCACATTTAATTTATTTAGGGTTACTTTCCATCTTTTAAATCTTTCGGTACTGAGTTTCCTCAATACCTTATTAACTCATTTGACTGAAGTAAAGCTTGAGTGTACTTCCTTTGGACTTTTCTTCCTTAACGAGGTTACTAGCCTATGGTTCTTCCCCCCCTTAAGTTTTATAACCTAATGCTTTGATACCAACCTATGACGCCCCCAAATCCGGGTATCTTCCAACCCGACAGATGGTTCTACACGGTACTCATAACTATACATTCATTCTATTGAAACAACATCAAAATGTGTGTATCAACGACATTCTTATTACATTAATAATATTACATCCCGTTCCCAGGTTCTAAAACCATTACATTCTTTGTTCATCATTCTATAATATATACAACTTACTAGTTTATTATAGGGTAAACTAATCGTTCAGCTTTATCTTGCCTCCATCCTTGTCAGATCCCTCAGTTCGTTCGGTCCTAGCTGCATTCATATGGTTCAAGCAAGAGTGAGCATAACAAGCTCAGCAAGTACAACAATTTCTTTTAAACAACATGCTTGAAACATAGGAATCATATATCTTCAATAACTGGATAATTGTTATGAAGTACTATCAATAATTCAAAATATCATTCCTTTTCCTTCAAAATGTTTTACAATTACAATATTCAGTAAAACATCAATTCTGGCTCAAGACCATGAGCATTTCATAATTTCTTTGAAAAGGACAACCCGGCACTAAGTCCGTAAGTCCCAAAGCGTATATTACGATCGGGTGATCAAATTTTAGTACTACTATGTTGATCAACACTACATCCATTAAATGTGTGTACGTTTAAGTTTTGGCAACCTCGCGTGCCCATCGAATAATCGATGAAATATACATTTGTTTATTCATACTCAGGCTTACCTTGAATCCGTACCAAATAATTGGCGTAGGATAGCATTATCAATTCTATATTGAAAGACTTATAAATAAATCAATCAATCTTCAAGATTAGTCTAGCCGAGTTAAAACTGGCATCGACCCTTTAGTAAAACACTTCATTCATCTCATAACATTAGGTTAGATAAGAGTTTAAGAAAAACTTGCCTTCAGCGTCTGCTACAGTAAAAATAACTTTTCCTTACAGTCTTTACGATCTCTACAATACATAACCACATAACATACCACATTAGGTCATGAATGAACATACATGGTTCCTAATGAATCTTACCCTTCTTCTCAATCTAATCATATATTAGATTTGTTACTATTGGTTCCAGCTTGCCATTATATTTTACATTATTCTTACCAACTTCTTTCTCTTCTATGTCTTACGTAGATTTACTTCATTAATCAAACTCGTTTCGAGTTAATCATCCTTCCTCACGGCTTACTAACATCCTTACATTATTGATCGAAACTCGATCGTCATTTGTTAAGTACACTTTATCGCATTTCGTTTACATTTACGTAATATTTAACAACTTTTAGTTGTAACTCTTAACGTTATAGTCATTATCATTATTGAATACAATTCACGTTTCTTATACTTTACGTTCGTCATTTAACTACTCATTAAACAACATTAAATTCCTAAAGTCATCACTATAACAGTGATTTAGGAAAGGTCTTATTATGTTCATTAAGTAATTACATGACCCATACTGGTATTGCAAACCATTGGATTCATAATCAACTTGGTCAACAAATTTCTATAGCCGGCTTAGCACATTACGTTGTTCTCATTACGTTCATCTTCAATTGGTTATCAACCTTTAATTATCATACATTAAGTGTTTAACAATGCCTTAGCAATGTTATATTAACACCTTATTTCACTACTAAGGTGTTATCTTTCATTCTATACTTGTAAACATTATTGTTTGTCGAAACCCTAAGACTGGCGCCGTGGCGCCACACTTAGCTCTTCATCTCGCGTCGCGGTGCGAGTTAGTAGTAGGTAAACCCCGGACTCGGTGCTGCAGCGCCACTCATTGGCCTTGGGTTGGCGTCGCGCCAACTCTATGCCTTAGAAAATTTGCAGCTTTTGTAAATTCGGCGAAACTCCCGGACGCATAACTTCTTCGTTATAAGTCCGAATTGGCTCGTTCAAAACCCTACAATTAACAAATTACATACTCTACACGTTCATGCTAGAATTTTATCTATTTGACTTAGTTTGCTCAAAATTCACCTATTAGTCCATTTTTAACGAAAACGGTAAACGTTCGTGAATGTTCAACGCTCGTTTCTTCGTTCTAAGTCGGAACTCGGTCATTTTTGAGTCCACAACTATATAATGACAAATAAGACTTGTCTCCATTGAAAACCAATGTTTCCAAGCTCAATCTCAGAATTCGACTTCCATTCCGAGAATTTCACGAATTCGACGATTATCGTCCAAACTCATAAATTTCGCCTTAACTTCATTTCTTATTATTTGTTCTTCGCTTTAAATGGATTCAATCCATTATATTAACATCTTAACATATATACTTCATTAACTTATAAACATGATAAGTTATTACTTGTTCTTCATTAGTCTATAACTTGTAAAAGTATGAACTACTTATGAATTCACTTTGCATGACTTATCATAGCTTAAATCTTTTAACCATCATCCTTAATTCTTATTATCATACCACCTTATTATTTCAACATAAAACAAGTTCCTACAAGTTCTTCATTATTTCATAACTTATATGATTATGAATCGCTTTCATGACTTATATAGCTTATTAAGACTTAAGCTCTTTGATTACTCATTCCTATCATTCCTTAGCATACATGTTCTACCACTACCCATCTCCCTACCAATGGAAGAGAAAGAGATTCATGGTTTAAGTTCTTACCCTTGAATATCACTTGACTAAGCTTTAATCTCCTTCTTGCTTCTTGAAAACCTCATAATGGAAGTTTGACTTATAAGTGTTTATTCTCTCTAACCAATAAGTTGTTTAACTTGAGATGAGTTGGGAGAAATTTTAATCAAGCCATCAAATGAATTGAGAGCTCTCTATTTATAGGCAACCCAAAGTGAGGGCATTTTAGTCCAAAGCCAATCCCACCTCCTTAATCACCTCCTTACTATTCCTAGCTTAAGTACTAAGTTAACTTGCCCACCACACTCTTTTCTTGGCCATCACAACATCTATCCAATACTTGGGCATCACATATACTTAACCATTAAGTATACTTCCTAATCACATAACTTAGCCTTTAAGTTTACTTGTTAATCACCTAGCTTATCCTTCGCTTGTTGATCACGAGTTTTACTTGTTCACCACACATAAGCACTTTACTTGCTTATCACATTTATTACTTGCTCATTACTTTAGATCACCCATGGGTTTAAACCATCCAATAACCCATAAGTTCATACTTTGGGCTTTTAAATTAACTTATACTTGGGCTTGCATTAACAATTCTTTGGGCTTTACCATTAGCTTGCATTGGGCTTACACATTAATTCCTATTGGACTTACCCATTTCTACACTTGGGCCATATCAATTCTCATTGGACTTTACAATTTCTTAATCAATCCTATAAGTCCATTACATTTGGCTTAAAGCCTTATAACGTATAATTTATGTATTATTCTCTTATTCTAACTCGTATACTTATTTAATATATGACATACTATGCTTCATTCATACTCGTAAAACACCTCGTATCATACTAGTATTCATTACTTCATACAATACCTACGTATTATATAGTCATTACTTTAATTCTTTACACGCATTAAAATTCCTTCTCGGAATTCACTTTCCTTAATCGTTAGGTTTTAAGTCCGCAGGCGAAAAACTGCGTTTGCCATAATTGAAATATTATTGGATATTCTATCTCACCTCGATATTTTATCATTACGTATTTCTCAGAAGTTCAAAAATAATTCCCGAGCAGAAATGCGTGAATAGTGTTTTTTGGAAAATTTCTCGGAAAGCTTTTATTTTCGTCTTGGAAATTCAAACACTTTAATTCTACCACGTAGCCAAAATACTACGGCATTCCGATATGTCTAGGTCATAGAACGACCTTCGAATAGCTTACTCCCATAATTAATTAATTAAATTCCTTTAATCCACATAATAAAAAAAAAATTAATTCTCAAAAATCCAAATTTTCTGGGGCGTTACATCCGTTGCAGAAGTGACTACCTTCATCACTTATAATAGCTCTTGGCGTGCCAAATCTTGTAAAAATATTCTTTTGCAAGAATCTATGGACCACTTTGGCTTCATTTGTGGGGAGTGGTACGGCTTAAACCCATTTCGATACATAATCAACCACAAGCAAGATGTACTGATTATTGAACGAGGAAGGGAATGGCCCCATACATCAAAAATCTCAGCTTCTAAGATTGTTTGTAGTGGCATCTCATTCCTTTTCGATATGTTACCCACCCTTTGACATCTATCGTAGTTTTTAACGAATTGGTGAACATCTTTGAATAATGTAGGCTAATAGAACCCAGCTTGAAGAACTTTCGTTGCTGTTCTCTCACTTCCGTAATGTCCCTCGTATGCAGACGAATGACATTCATGCAATATATTATTCACCTCACATATACCACTTGAGGTCATGTAGGAATTTCTTTTTCTACTGATGTGTAAGATCAGGGGGAAGGATGTTGCTCACTAGATAGTTAGCGAAATCCGCGTACCATAGAAATTCCGCATTGACTCCAAACAATTGCTCATCTAGAAATGACTCATTAATTACACACACGTCCTCTTCATTTTTACCCTGATTTTCCAGCCTCGATAAATGATTTTCAACTTGATTCTTCGTACCTTTTCTATCTTTTATTTCCAAATCAAATTCCTGTAGAAGGAGGATCTATCTGATAAAGCGTGGCTTAGCATCTTTTTTCGAAATTAAGTACCGAATAGCCAAGTGATCTGTATAAACTACTACTTTGTTATGATCAAATATGCCCAGAATTTATCAAAGGCTTATACCACTGTAAGTAATTCCTTTTTCGTAGTTGTGTAATTCATTTGGGTATCCGTAAGTGTCTTACTTCCATAGTATATGGCATAAAATACCTTCTCTCGGTGTTGACCAAACACATCCTCTATTACATAGTCGCTTGCATCACACATTAACTCAACGGCATAGTCCAATCCGGTGCGATAATAACTGGCGTTGTAGTCAACTTTATCTTCAACATGTCAAATGCTAACTTACAATCCTCATCAAACTTAAAAACTGAATCTTTCTCTAAAAGACTGCACAATGGTTTTACAGTCTTAGAGAAATCTTTTATAAATCTTCTATAGAACCCGGCATGTCCCAAAAAGCTACGGATTCCTTTTACTGAAGTTGGCGGTGGAAGGTTTTCAATCGTCTCCAGCTTTGCTCTATCAACTTCTAACCCTTTCGCTGAGACCTTATGACCCAAAATTATTCCTTCCTCAACCATGAAATGGCACTTTTCCCAGTTAAGTATGAAATTCGTTTATGTGCATCTCTTTAAAACTATCACCAAATTCTCTAGACACTCATCAAAATCATCCCCATAGACAAAAAAGTCGTCCATGAAGACTTCCACATTTTTCTCCACCATATCCGAGAAGATGGCCATCATACACCGTTGGAAAGTAACGGGTGCATTACACAAGCCAAATGACATTCTCCTGAATACGAGTGTGCCGTATGGGCACGTGAAAGTTGTCTTCTCTTAATCTTTAGGAGAAATAACTATCTGATTATACCTCGAATACCCATTCAATAAGAAGTAGAATTCGTGGCCTACCAATCTATCCAACATTTGGTCAATAAAAGGCAGACGAAAATGATCTTTGCGGGTCGCCTTATTCAACTTCTTGTAATCCATGCAAACCCTCCAACCAGTCAATGTCCTCGTTAGAATTAGCTCGTTGTCATCATTTTGTACCATGGTCATTCCTCCTTTTTTTGGTACACATTGAACCCGACTAACTCACTTACTGTCGAAAATTGGGTAGATAATACTCGCGTCCAACCATTTCAGGATTTCTTTCTTCTCAACTTCTTTCATGATTGGGTTGAGCCATCTCTGTTGCTCCACTGTTGGCTTTGCATCCTCTTCCATTAGAATTTTGTGCATGCAAAAGGATGAGCTGATTCCTTTGATATCTGCAATTGTCCATCCTATAGCCGATTTATGTTCTCTAAGCACTATCAGCAACTTATCTTCCTGCAATTCGTTAAGTACAACAGAAAAAATCACAGGTAAAGTATTAGAATTGCCTAAATACGCATACCTGAGGTGTTTAGGGAGTGGCTTAAGCTCAAGTATAGGTGGCTCCTCCAGTGAAGGTTTCATCCTTGTTGTGGCTCTTTCTTCCGTGTGCAATGGTTCAAATGGTGCTTTAAATCTGCTAACTAGTGGCAGGGAGTCTAGCATCTGTAAGTAATCCACAAACTTCGGATCATCTAAATCTTCATCTTCCAATAATGTCGTTTCCAATGGATCATTAGCCAAACTTTTAACCATGTCTTCGATAATTATCTGATCAATGACATCCATCCTGAAACACTCTTCTTCATCTGTAGGAAATTTCATGGCTTTGAATACGTTGAACTTTACTTCTTGACCTTGGACCCTCATGGTTAGTTCACCTTTTTGCACATTGATGAGAGTCCTACCCGTAGCCAAGAATGGTCTCCCTAGGATAATTGGGATGTTCATATCTTCCTCAAAATCAAGAATTATGAAGTCCGTGGGAAATATAAATTTATCTACCTTAACCAAAATGTCCTCCACAAAGCCTCTCAGGTACGTGACTGACATATCCGCCAACTGCAATGAGATGTTCGTAGTCTTTGGAGCTGGTAGACCTAATTCTGTATAAACTGATAATGGTATAAGGTTTACACTTGCTCCCAAATCACATAAAAACTTGTTGAACACCGTGTTCCCAATTGTGCATGGAATGGTAAAACTCCCCGGATCTTTCAACTTTGGTGGCAATTTTCGCTGTAAAATTGCACTACACTCCAATGTTAATGCCACTATTTCAAAATCTTCCAACTTCTTTTTCCTAGACAGAATACTCTTCATAAATTAGCATAATTTGGCATCTGCTCTAGGGCTTCTGCGAAAGGAATGTTAATCTGAAGTTTTTTAAAAACTTACAAAAATTTTGCGAATTGCTTATCCAATTTTTGTTTTTGGACTCTTTGCTAAAATGGCGGTGGAGGATACACAACTGGCTTGTCACCTAACTTTGTTTGTTCAACTTATTTTTCCTCACCCTGTTTCTTTTCAACCACTTTGTTCTCATCAACTTTGTCATCCGTTCTAACTAAATTTTATGCACTTTTCCCATCTAGATGTTTTCCACTTCTCAAAGTGATTGCCTAACATTGCTCGTGATTTCCCTTCGGATTTCTTTTGGTGTCACTAAGTAGAGTCTCTTGCGGTCTATTGTTCAATGCTAAGGCAATTTGTCCCATTTGATTTTCTAAATTCTTTATGGCTACTACTTGTGATTTCATGGCTGCTTCGTTGTTCATTATATACTTTGACAACAACTCCTCTAAATCTATTTTCCTCTCTTGATGTTGCACTGGTTGTTGATGTTGATTCTAAAATCCTGGGGGATAAGATGGTCATGGAGCTTGTTGATGCTGATTATCACAAGAAATTAGGGTGATTCTTATTCCCCTGATTGTATACATTCTGGTACATGTTATGTGGAATCCAATTGTAGTTACCCATATATTGCACCGACGCTGGGTTGATTGCACATTGATCTGTAGGATGTTCACTCGCGCACAATTCACAAATAACTGCAACCTGCTGAGGCTGTACACCTGACAAAGCATCCACCTTCTTAAAGAGCGTTGAAATCTGCACTGCTAGTGTCGTCACTCCATCTACCTCTAACACTCCAGCTGCCTTAGCCGGTGTCATTCTTGTTATGGGCCACTAGTAGTTGTTAGCTGACATTATCTCTATCAATTGGGAAGCCTCCACATAACTCTTTGCCATAAAAGCTCCACCCGACGCTGCATCAATACTGGTCCTGAGATTCCCATGTAATCCATTGTAAAATGTGTTCATCTGCAACCACTTAGGTAATCCATGATGCCCACACTTTCTAAGCAATTCCTTGTATCTTTCTCATGCCTCATAAAGTGATTCCCCATGTTGATGTTCAAACATAGTTATCTCATTCCTCATTTTTGCAGTCTTCGCTGGCGGGAAAAATTTTGCTAGGAATTTTTGAGCGAGGTCTTCACATGTAGTTATTGATCCTGGTGGTAGAGAGTGTAGCCAACTATTCGCCTTATCCCATAAATTGAATGGGAACAAGCAATGTCTAACTGCGTCATCCGACACCCCATTATACCTCAAAGTGTCATAAATCTCCAAAAAGCTGAATAAATGTTCATTCGGATCATCATTCGCTAGTCCCCCAAACTAAACCGAGTTTTGGATCATTTAAATAGTCCCAGGCTTGATTTCAAATATGTTCGCAGCTATAGTAGGCCTAGATATACTTGACTGAAGCTCAGTCACCTTGGGTATAGCAAAGTCCCTCAACGCTTTCTGGTCTTCGGCAGCCATTGCTTCTTCTTTTTCAGAATATTTGAAGTCTTCCTTTGTCTCCTTAATCCACTTACTTAGCCTTTGAAACAGTCTCTCAATATCGTCCTCAAAAGGAAGCAAGTCTGGATTTTTGGACCGAGTTTGCATAAACCAACTTTAAAAACCTGAAAGAAGAATGAACAAGAAAAAAAAATGTTTAAGTAAAACTGGACTAATTAACTGATATTGCAAAATTATTAAAATCTATACTAAATCTCCAGCAACGGTGCCAAAAACTTGTTGGTTATATTTTAATTACGCACAACATGCAAGTATACGTGATCAACAAGTAATATAATGATAAGTAGAGTATCGTTCCCACAGAGAAATTAGTATGAATTTAAACCTCACAATTACCAGCTTCCTATTAATCCCAATTTTATTAAACCATCAAATTTTAATGATTAAAATTATAAAAACTAAAATTATTAAAAATACCAAACGATCAACAAATACAAAAACTGAATTTCTAAACAAGTATTGGAGAATTAGGCTTACAACTTCACCCTATGCTTCATTCTGATTATTACACTTTATTTCAGTTTAATTTATTATCCCAGTTTATTAATCAAGAACACGAAACTAGAATTAGCAACCTCTCGATGCACTAACACCATATTAACTTATATCCACAATTTTGATATAATTAAGTTAAATACCTTAATTAACTAACTCACTATATCTCTATGTGAATTACAATAATAAAAGGTTTAAGTTCAAATTCTCTATTTGATTACATGCGATGTTAAACATATCTCTACCCTAACATTCATCAAGATTCCATTCATTCACAGAATTCAAGAACACATGCTATATTAACTAAGTCTTGAGACATGTACTTCCTCTCTCGAATCCATAAAAGTTCATAAAATATTGTTGATCATTCAATTCGTAAATTCAAGAATAAATTAATATAGATAAACTGAGGAATAGCTTATTAAACCAAAAATCAAAGTTACATAAGCATCGTTTCACTTAAAGATCCGTCATAAGCCTAAAAAGTGATTTAGTTCATCATAAATGAAATAAAAACTGAATAACTTAAAGATATCATCATTCCATTTACAAATATAAACTTAAAGAAAAGAATAAATCTAGAACCACCGTTTTCTTCAGCCCAATTCACAATTGATATGAAAATTCTTCAAATATCTTCACTCCAATGCTTGCTCCAAAAATTTGTCTTCTTTCAATGTTAATTGCATTCGTTGTATGCTATTGTGTTTGTTGTAATATATCTAGCCAAAGCATGTAATCTGACTGTAATTCCTTGTCAAAACGAGTTCCAACCCAAGGGGGTGTTAAGCTTAAAAATGCCCGCCCCGGCGGGCATGGCTACTATAATTGAACTTGTTTTGCTCCTTTGCTCGCCACAATGCACCTTAAATCTACATTTTTTGATCACTTGCAACACCACCAAACCTACACACAAAATAACACTAAACAAGTAAAAACAAACATAAAAACAAGGAATTAACACTAATTAAGCTTGAATTAAGAACCAATTCGTGGGTATAAAACCCAATTATCAATAGTTTTCAGGAACTGAATAAGAGGTTAAGTGAAGCACCTGTATTGTCCTTACCCTATGATACAGGAAATTTCATAGTTTATAGCGATGCTTCTCATAGAGGACTTGGTTGCGTGCTCATGCAGCATGGTAAGGTCATTGTGTATGCATCACGGCAGTTAAAGGATTATGAGAAAGTTTACCCTACTCATGATCTGGAACTGGCCACGATAGTGTTTGCCTTAAAGATATGGAGACATTATCTTTACGGAGAGAAATGTGAGATATACACGGACCATAAGAGTCTAAAATATATATTCACACAGAAGGAGTTAAATATGAGATAAAGGAGATGGCTGGAGTTGATAAAGGATTATGACTGTGAAATCCTGTATCATCCGGCGAAAGCTAATGTAGTGGCCGATGCCTTAGGTAGGAAGGGTTGGGAAAAGTTGTCTATGTTAATGGCTCAAACTTAGTTAATAATAGAGATGGCTAGGATGGAGATAGAGGTGAAGTTGTCGAGTGAATCGGGACAGAGACTATTTACAACAAAGATTCAATCTAGAATTGTAGAGAGAGTTAAGGAGGTACAGCTCAGAAACGATGAGTGTGACCAGATGAAGAAGCGGTTAGCAGATGAAAAAGATTTAAAGTATAGTCTTGATAATGAGGGATTATTAAGATTTGAAGGAAGAATTTAGGTTCAGAATGAGATGGAATTAAAGGAGCAAGTATTACAAGAGGCTCATAGTTTGAGGTACTCAATTCATCCTGGTAGTACTAAGATGTATCAAGACCTTCGACGGATTTTTTGGTGGCCGAACATGAAGAGAGAGATAACCAAATATGTGAGTAGGTGCTTGACTTGTCAAAAGGTTAAGGCCGAACATCAACGACCAAGTGGCTTGTTACAGTCATTAGAGATTCCGGAATGGAAGTGGGAGCATATCATAATGGACTTTGTAAGACCTCGAATTTTGTGAAAATATTTTTTTTAAGTATTATGGTGTAGATTTGATATAATATTATAGTTGTGGGTAATATTTATCAATTTTGCAAAGTAAGCAAGTTGTCATAAAATATTCGATTGGTCGGGGAATATTCATTTTAACAGGGAATATTCGTACGACTACACAATCATTGGTGGAACCCATAACGGAATTATTGTCGGAATGAGAAAACGACAGAAATATCTTTTTAAGAAAATAACAGCGGAAGTTTTACCGTTAACTGTTGAAATACCCGGTGATAAAAGTACAGTAATACGCGTGGTTGCATAGTAGCACACAGTATTGATTATTGATGATTATGTGAGAAGTTACTCAGTTTTGTTCAATTATTGGTACAATAATTATTGCATAGTATCTCACGTTATTTGATTTAATTATTGTTACAATATTTTATATTATTAAATCAATAATTGAGATGACAAGTTATTCATATTATTATCTGCATAATTAACAATGTCAAGAAAGTTCTGTCGAGGAAAGGGGTTTGGTCACCTAATTGCACGCCAATAGGGATAAATCCTTATTGGAAAGCCCCCTCTTTCCTAGGAACGACCTGGTTGTTAATATTGCGAGTTATAATACTGATGAATAATTGTTGTTAAAAATATTGAGGGGATTTTATAAAGTATTCGTGTAAATTTTGCTTATTATATGGACCCCCATTGACCCATTTTTCAAATTAATCGGTATAAAGTTATTCAGTGTATATATATATATATATTATAAAAGGTGGGGTCCACATGTGATAATGACATGTGGTGTGGCCCACGTGTGAAGGACTTTTGGTGGAGGAAAAATTTGAAGGCTCACGGGTGGGCGGATGTTTTTCAAATTAACATGTGTTATATAAATATATATATATATATATATATATATATATATTTTTTTGTTTTATTTGAGATTTTCAATCACCGAATTTGCATATGAAATCCGTGACTTTGCATTTTGAATCCTGAGTTTTTTTTCTTACCAGTACTCCTTCCATTCTCCTATAAATAGGATGTTTAGTTAGAATTGAAAATTACACCAGAATCAGAGAATTCTTCTTCTATAATATTGAGCATATTTCTTTTGAGTTTTAGAAAGATTTGAGCGTAGAAAATAATGAAAGTTTTCTTCAAAAATATCCCCGCTATACTAGTTGAAATACTCTTCTTTTCAAAGTAAGGGATGTTATTTTCGTTCAATATTCGTATGAAATAATATTTTCTTACATACTCTGTAGTAAGTAATATTATTTCGTTTTAGATTCCGAATTCTATACTAATTTTGTTAAAGTTTTGGCTTCTATACTCCATGAAATTAGTAAAATATCCTTAAAATTTGTGTTTCATCCAATATCTTTTTATGGAAATATTATTCTGAGTATTTTTGATAAGTTTAACTTTTTCATGCCAGAGTACTATTCACGGGGTACTATTCCTAAATTACTATTCACGGGGTACTATTCACTCGAGTACTATTCACCCGGGGTACTATTCATGATAAAAATTGATTCATTTTCGGTCCAAATTATTTTTGGTAAAATATTATTCTTGAATTTTACTCCACAAAGTAGTATCATGTTGAAAATTTGGACATTATTGAATTCTGGATAAATTAAATTATAAATCTTTAAAAATTTATCCTTTGTTTTTCTTTTAGTTGGATTCTTATATCATTGTCATCATCCTCATGCTTATATTATGTTGAAAGTCATATTTGACCGTAGTGCATAGATGGACTTGGTATGATTATAACCAGGGATTATTCGGTATAATCATGACCGTAATGTTACAAATGATGTGGTAAAAGTCATCATTGGCCCATAGTGCATTGATGGACAGTTGTTGGCATGATCTTGACCATTGATGAAAACACGAATATCCTTGGCTTATATTGCATGGATAATTTATGGTCGTGATACTAATGAATAACCTTGGCCGTAGTACAGGTGTGGTTCAATGATGAGGATTATTTATTAAGCTGAGTCTCAGCGATAAAATTGATGATAAACCTTTTAAATCATAGAAGATAGAAGATTTTTTGCTCTACTTGACTCTTCTAATTGATTGTTTGTTCCGCTGCAGTTAAACTTAATGTTTATTGTATTTTATCAGTTTAATACTGTTGAAGGCTAACGATAATTTATTCTGCATTATCTTAGTCATAATAGTTCTTACTTGGCTAGTTGAGCTCACCCTTTGATTTCATTGTTCTCTTCAGGAAATGAGAATATAGCAGGGACTAGTCAGGGAACGGAGTGACAGTCCAGATGTTTGCATTAGTAGTCCTCACTATTCTATGAAATAGTGTGATAATAAATGTATTGAGGACTCCATTTGAGTTTGAGTATTGTCTAGAAGACAATATTCGTATTAAAACTCTCAGTTTATGTTTTGTCGTATTTTACACGACAGTTGTATTATTAAGTTGTATTTGAATTTTGTACCGTGTATTTGGCGACTCAAGATGGGTGTTGTATACCTATTATCACACTATGATCCCTGGCTAAAATGTGAGACAAGAACTAGGAGGGGAGAAACGAGGAATTCCTTCGCTAGTATGACCTACCTAAGTTTAATTGGTATTTAATTGGTTGGTCAGAGTATAGGGAAAATATGTGGTATATCAATTAACCCTTATTTTGTGGCAGTATTTGAAAATAAAATCTGAGAATGTTGAGAATAGTAATGGTGCACAGGAGACCGTTGAGTCACCACAGATGAATACCCAGGATAATGTGCAACAAGAAGACAATTATCCTCAGGTAAACAACAACATCGGCCAAATGATGAACGACGGGATGTTCAGAGGCTTTGTGCAGTTCATGCAACACCAAACGAGAGAGACTCTTGTCCATAATGCAGGTGGAAACACTGGCAACTCACGGCTGGACACCGCTAAGCAGTTAAAGGAGTTGGGACCACTGGAGTTTTTGGGAAAGCCAGAACCACTTAATGCGGAGACATGGATAAAGCAGATCACCAAGATAAATGATTTCTTGGGATTCTTGGAGGAGAAAAAGGTTCCCTTCGCCACCTTTATGTTGCGAGAAGAGGCAGAACATTGGTGGAAATCAGTAAAACGTACTCAGCCTGCTGCACTCAAGATGTCTTGGTAGAAGTTTCAAGAATTGTTCAACGACAAGTACTTTCCCGAAAGTATTCGTCACATGAAGGAGGTTGAATTCATTAAGCTGGAGCATCGCGGTATAAAACCATAAATCTCCATCACCCCATCTCTATAAAACCATCCCCTCACAACCCAATACATACATTCAACACCACTCAGAAGTTCGAGGTTAGGGTTTGAGAATTTTTTTTTAGCCAATTTGAAGATACACTGAGAGTGAATAAGTTCTCTTCCAATTCCTCACTTTCTATCACCACAATTGAAGCCAAATCACTAAGTTTGGGGAGATTGAACCTCTTGCACACCAAGTGTTCGACAGATTGCGTAAGTGAAGTTTGGTGGATTTTTTTTGTTAAAGCTTAGTAATTCCAATTCAATGGAATCTAAACCCACATCAAAGAGGCAATGTGGAGAGAGTTCTGGAACCACACCACCAACACGAACCTTTGATCGACGCAAATTCATAAGTGTCACCGCTGCCGACCGTTACGATTACATGGTGACAAAAGCAATCACACCGGAGCGGGGGTTGGCACCGAACCATGTCGACGGTGAAATGATGCAACAGATATATTAGAAAGGGTGGAATAAGTTCATGGAAGAACCTGAGGCCGTAGTTGTGACTCCCCCAAAATATGTATACATCACCCATCTTGGGTTGCCAGATACATGGTACATAATATAAATATAAACTTATATATAAAACACGAGCTAAGAGTTTTTACATGAATATTGTCTTCTAGACAATATCCAAACTCAAATGGAGTCCTCATTAAAATTATTATCACACTATTTCATAGAATAGTGAGGACTACTATGACACCATCTCGGACCATCACTACATTCCCCGACTCGTCCCAACTATATTCTCATTTCCTTAAGAGAACAATGAAAGAAAAAGGTTGAGCTCTAGTTCAGTAAGAAATATTATGACTAAGATAATGCAAAATAAATTATCATTAGCCTTCAACAGTGTTAAACTGATAAAATACAATAAACATCAAGTTTAACTGCAGCAGTACAAGTAATCCATTATAAGAGTCAAGTAGAGTATGATATCTACTATCTTCTATGATTTAAAAAGTTTTTCATCAAATTTATCGCTGTAATACCCATTAATAGTTCTTTATTATACCCAAGATAAAGAGAACTTTAATCACCAGTCTTCACCTGAACCACCAAAGATTTTAGTTAAATTCACAATTCATGTTTATAATAATGTGAATCAATAGTTTCTCCTTGCCACAAAGGCTTAATAGAATGTTCACTCAATATCCTTACCCCAAAGGCTAAAGATATTCAAGTGTAATAACAATGATCATACCAATCAGTTGTCTATCTTTGCACTACGGGCCAAAGATATTCAACTATAGAACCAATGGTCATGATCATACCAATCAATTTCCCGTCAGTGCACTACGGCCAAAGACAATCAGCTTTTAACTAATGGTCATGATCCTTCAAATCACATCATCGATATATCCATGCACTATGGCCAAGGATATTAGTTAGTATCACCAGTGGTCACAATTATGTCATACACCTGTCCATCTTTGCACTACGGGCCAAAGCTATCAATCAACACTTCATCTTTGCACTACAACCGAAGTTGTCAATCAACAATTTTTCTTTGCACTACGGACCAAAGACATACAACTATAAAACCAATAACCAACAATCCATTTATGTACTATGGACCAAAGATGACTTTCAATGCAATATAAGTATGAGGATCATGACAATGATATAAGAGTCAATCAATTGAGATAAAGGATAAATATTAAATATTTATAATTCAATTTATCCAGAGTTCAAGAATATCTAAATTGACAACATGATCACCAATTGTGGAGTAAAATTCAAGAATAATATTCATGTATCAAAAATAATTTGGACAGAAAAGAATTAATTTTTTGTCGTGAATAGTACTGTGACGCCCTCAAAATAGGTCCATTCCATCCAACCCATTCTGAGTCGCCAAATACATGGTACAGAAATAACTACAACTTTATTATTACAACATATAAACTGTGAGTTTAAATACAGATATAGCCATCTAGACAATATCCACACAGCAATAAATCCCCATCATAATTATTGATACATTATTTTATAAAAATGGTGAGGACTACTAAACAACTCTCTCTAGAACCTTCATTCCATACCCGACTAGTACTGCGCTACATTCTCGCCTCCCGAGAAGAAAAATGGAACAACAAGGAAAAGGGTGAGCTCAACTAGCCCAAGAAAGAATATTATGACTAAGATAATATACAACAAATTATCGTTAGTCTCAACAGGGAAAAATCTAATAGAATAGAATAGACAACCGGTTTTAAATCAATCTTCGCAATGAAATAATAATTCATTAGAAGAGTTAAGTAGAGAATGCAAACTACTATCTTCTATATATGAATTTAAAAGTTCATCGTCGATATTTTATCCTCAGAACATCAATCAATATATATCTCGGAATCAAATATTCATCTTTTTACTCTGAGCCAAAGATATTCATCGATTAATCATGTACATCTAAACACTGCTCATCTTTGCACTACGGGCCAAAGATATTAATCGATCGGTCGTGTTCATCTCAACACTGCTCATCTTTTTTGACTACGGGCCAAAGATATTCATCAAGAAATCATTCATCTTTGCTACACGGGCCAAAGATATTCAAGAATATCATCATTTAGGACCGAGGATGATGAAAAATATTTTAAAGGAAACGAATCTAGTGAAACAAAAGAACAAATATTAAGGATTAAGTATTTTAAACAATCCAAGTTCAAAAATACTTCATAAGTAATCAGTGGAGTAAAATTCAAGAATGGTCAAAACATGGATACAATCAAAGCTAGTATCCGTAATAGATATTTTGGACAAAAAGAAGAAATTTCATTTTTCGGTGAATAGTGCCGTATTCGTGAATAGTGCCGTATACGTGAATAGTAACTCTGACACCAAAAGATAGAAATTTTACAAAAAACATCATCACGCTTCGTGAATAGTACTCGTGAATAGTAACTCGTGAATAGTAACTCATGAATAGTAACTTATAAATAGTAACTCATGAATAGTAACCCCGACATGAAAAAGTTCCAAATTTGATAAAAATTTCTAACCAATACTTTGGCATAATGATATTGAAGAAATAATATCATTTTTGAATAAAATAACATCCCTTACCTCGAAAGACAAGATTTAGTTGAAACACTTGATATAAAGTATGACTTGAACTTGCATCAGTATAGCAATACTCAAAGTATACTCAAAATACTCACAAGAATACGCTCGATAATATAGAGAGAAAACTTGATTTAAATGTGATTTTCAATTCTAACCTAAGCACCCTATTTATAGGAAAATGATTAGAACACCAAAGTAGAAAATTTAATATAATAATATTATATATATTACAAATTCTCTACGCACATTTTGACAACTGATTTCATCTTATCTTGCACATGCTAGGGCTTCCCACAAAACAAAAAAAAACGTTTTTCCTATTTTAAATATTTTAAACTTCCAAAAATCAATTATTTCGGAGCTTCAGAACTTCAATAATTCATAATAAATAGCCCTTTCATCAGAAAATTCGAATCTTGCGTATTTTTATAGGAAATTCAATTCTCTACAACTTAGTAGAAGAAAGTTTTTCCAAATTCCAAACAGAAATTGACCGAAATCTACAAATGGGCGATTTTATAGGCTATAATCAAATTTCAGTCAAGAAATGGGGTCCATCGACACATAAAACATGCTTTAAATATTTTTGGCAACAAAAATACTCCTCCTCCACATATACTCATATATCCCACATTCATCGTAAAAATATCAACATTATTATATTATTAAAATATAATAATATATTTAAATAATTATTTTATCGTAAAAGATAAAATTTTAATTTTCAACAATTGTCACATTAAAATTTTTCTCCATCTATGTCCACATAAAATCAATATTTTCCTCATCATATGAATTAATAATTAATTATTCACAAATAATATTCTGAAGAATCACAATATTGACAACGGTGTAGTTCCCAGAAAGAGGGGCTTTCCAATAAGAATTTCTCCTTCTTGGCGCGCGCAATTAGGTGACCAAACCTCTCCTTAGACGTAACTTTCTAGACATTGCCAATAATGTTATCTAATAATATTATTCAGATAATATGAATTATTTCTTCGATAATGGAAAATCTTGTAATGACAATTTATTGAAACAACGGTAATATAAAATATCAATACAAAGAATTATTGAATCAATAAAATAAAATCTTGAGCGATAATTCATCGTAAAAATTATTGAGTAGTGCCTTCTTACGTAAGAATCAATAATTGGTGCAATACTGGTGCTTCTTGCTCAACAACGCGTATTAGTGTGTTTTAACCACCGGGTATTCCAACAGTATTAACAGTAACAACTACGTCGTTATTTATAAACAACTTATATTTGTCATTTTCTTCATCCAATCGCTTTCCGTTATGGGGCCCACAAAAGACTGCGTCGTCGTACAAATATTCCCCGACAGTACGAATATTCCCTGACAATAATGAATATTTTATAACCACTTGCTTATTCGAAATATTTGCGTATTTTACCCATAACTACCCACATTAATCAAATCAACCCTTACTATTTCAAAATAATAAATAGAGGAAAATAAATTTAATTTATTAATAATTTGGGGTCTTACAACCTCCCCTCCTTATGAAATTTCGTCCTCGAAATTGACGTCGCGATACTGGTGTTTCAAAAGATGAGAATACCTCGCTTTCATTTTCGTTTCATGGTTTTCCTCAATAGCATCTCCACAAAACTTTAACTTGTGGTATAACCTCGGACATAGGACATGTTCTTTCCTATCCAAGATCTTGACAGTACCTCCTCGTGACGTTAAGTCTTCTACTATCTCGTCCGGTTCTAACTCAATGACGTGGTTCGGGTCGTCCATATATTTACGTAACATCGATACGTGACAAACGTTATGAACACACGTCATACTTGGCAGTAAAATGAGTCTATAGGCCACAGTTCCTACTCGATCGAGAATTTTAAATGGATTAATAAATCGAAGGTTTGAGCTTTCCTCACCTCACTGATTCTCGCTTTTGAAATAACAACTTCTTGCACCTCCTTCTTCAAATTCATCAGCTCCGGTGTATAGCTTGAATAGCTTTAACTTTATCGATTAAAGTCGATTATACTCGTATATCATCATGTGGGTACCTAGAGTTTTCATCTCCATCTCTATTATTTGTAAATTATACGAAATGAGTCTTTGACAATATCGTACTCTTACTTGTATCGATCTTCTACTCAACACGTCACCGCCACCGCGTTAAACTTTTCGAGGATGGCATGGTGAACATGTCTTTGAAATGAGTCTCCTCTTGAGTTCTTGAAGCTCTTCCCATATTCCTTGCTCCATTCAAATTTTGTATCTCTACGAGTCAATTTGTTAATGGAATAGCGATTCGAGAATATCCTTCAACGAATCTCCCGATAATAACCAACTAAGCCTAGAAAGCTACGTATTTCAATTACTGACTTAGGTTATTCTCAACTCGTGACTCATATCCCAACCTTGGATAACACATTACAATGACACCTATCGGTTTACTATCGCATTTAATATGGTGTCCCCTACGGAGAATCGGCTTGTGCATTCCATAAAGGAAGTCACCGGATAAAGGCTTAGGTACCAAATTTATAGTTGAATTTTGAACTCCACGAAGTTCAATAGGAGCCATTCGATATGAGATTTTAGAAATGAATTTTGTGTACCGGGTTCAAAGTCGATACAAAATTTAATATCGAAGCTTTGGGAGTAAGCCAAGAAATTCTTCAGAAATTCGTCGGAAAAATCAATAACAACAGAATATTATTCAAATCGGCGTGTCTTTATTCAAATCCATAACATGGACTAAGAAAACTTGACATCCGTAATAAACGAATGACTTCATGGCTTGATATGAAAATGTTTGACTACAATGGTTTGATTTCTTGAATTCGAATAACAGGTTGCTTAAGAATATGAAAACTAACAACCTTACGAAAGTAATCAATTTCGGCATGATGACTAGTTAACCTTAAAATCACATCAAAATCAAATATCTCTATAGAAATAAGGTTAACAGGTAATGTGATAGTGCTAACCTGAATCAAGCAAGATTTTTAAACAACGGATGTAATGAAAGTTTCTCCTAATGGAGTCTCCATAAATAGGTCAAAGTCTAATTTCTCCGTAGTCAAGTTCAAATGTTGAGTGCAAGCAAGAGAGATAAAAGAATGGGTAGAACTGGTATCTAGTAAGGTATAAACTTCGCAAGAATTTATAATTAACTAACCCGTGCTAACTTCGTTTGGGTTCCTCGCATTTTGACCAGTCACGACAAACGCTCTTCCAGGAACCGTTGACTTTGACTTTTCTGGGACATCCTTTTGAGTCACCATTCCCATTGGATCTGGTTTCGATACTGTACAATCTTGAGCGATATGTCCTTCTTTTCCACAATTATAGCATACCTTAAACTGTTGTGGGCAGTTTGGGCTGATATGTCCCTCCTTCCGCATTTGTAACATACCGACCGGTGGTCTTTCTCCTCCTTGAACCCGGTTACTCTTGTGTTGACGTCTTCACATGGTCGTTGTTGAATCTCCTATGTTTAAAATCTCCTCCCGACTCGCTTCTTCTATTTTCATGGCCACGATTACCACCAGAGTGGTTACCGCCTTTGTCCGTATTCTTCTTTCTCCACTAGTTATCGTTATTCTGATGACTGCTATCTTCGGTATGATCCTGGTTATGGTCCCTCGGTTGAACGTACTCGTTATCTCGCTCTAACAACTGAGCCTTGTTGACAACATCTAAATAGAGAAAATTTATGAGAAATGAGATCTTGACGTATCTTGGGTTTCAAACCTCTCGAAACATATCGCCATCGTTCCTCATTCTCCACCAAATGAGGTCTGAACTGGATAACTCCGTGAACTTCGCCTCATCTTTGGGACACTTTCATGTTATTCTCGCTCCAGTCTAATAAACTCCACTTCCTTCATATAGACGAATACTTTCGTGGAAGTACTTGTCATTGAACTATTTCAAACGTCTCCCATGACATCTTTGAGTGCGGTTTGATGGGAGTGCGCTTCACGATTCCCACCAATGTCTCGCCTTTCCACGGAACATAAAGGTGGCGAATTGCTATCATTTCCTCCTGTATTTTGAACTTGAGTCTCCTCGTCGATTTTGCATGAACTGCAAAAGCTTCTAAACATCCCTCGTTCATCATCTCGCTTTCGGTGGTGTTGTTCACGGGAGGTACATTGCACACTGTTGTTGACGTTCTCCTCGTTGGTGAGTACAGGCATCTCCACGGTCTCATTTACTCCACTGTTAATATTCTCAGTCGACATTCTCAAATACTGTCATAAAACAAGGGTTAATTAAAGAAATCAATATATCACATAATATCCCTATATACTAACCAACTAACAAATAAGCTTAAGTAGGACACACTAGCGAAGGATTTACTCGTCTCTCCCCTCCTAGTTCTATTCCCCGATCTCCGCCAGAGATCATATCCCTAAGCTCTGATACCAACTGTGACGCCCCCAAAATAGGTCCATTCCATCCAACCCATTCTGAGTCGCCAAAAACATGGTACAGAAATAACTACAACTTTATTATTACAACATATAAACTGTGAGTTTAAATACAGATATTGTCATCTATACAATATCCACATGCAAATAAATCCCCATCATAATTATTGATACATTATTTTACAAAAATGGTGAGGACTACTAAAAAACTCTCTCTAGAACCTTCATTCCATACCCCGACTGGTACTCGCTACATTCTCGCCTCCTGAGAAGAAAAATGGAACAACAAGGAAAAGGGTGAGCTCAACTAGCCCAGTAAAGAATATTATGACTAAGATAATATACAACAAATTATCGTTAGTCTCCAACAGGAAAAATCTAATAGAATAGAATAGACAACCGGTTTTAAATCAATCTCACAATGAAATAATAATTCATTAGAAGAGTTAAGTAGAGAATGCAAACTACTATCTTCTATATATGAATTTAAAAGTTCATCGTCGATATTTTATCCTGTAACATCAATCATATATATATCTGAATCAAATATTCATCTTTTGCACTCTGGGCCAAAGATATTCATCAGGTTAATCATGTTCATCTAAACACTGTTCATCTTTGCACTCTGGGCCAAAGATATTAATCGATCGATCGTGTTCATCTCAACACATGTTCATCTTTGCACTACGGGCCAAAGATATTCATCAAGAAATCATTCATCTTTGCACTATAGGCCAAAGATATTCAGTAATATCATCATTTACGACTGAGGATGATGAAAAATATTTTAAAGGAAACGAATCTAGTGAAACAAAAGAACAAATATTAAGGATTCGTATTTTAAACAATCCAAGTTCAAAAAGACTTCATAAGTAATCAAAGTGGAGTAAAATTCAAGAATGATCAAAACATGGATACAATCAAAGCTAGTATCTGTAATAGATATTTTGGACAAAAAGAAGAAATTTTATTTTTAAATTGAATAGTGCCGTATTCGTGAATAGTCTTGGTATCGTGAATAGTCTTAGTATCGTGAATAGTAACTCCGACACCTAAAGATAGAAATTTTACAAAAAACATCATCACGCTTCGTGAATAGTACTCGTGAATAGTAACTCGTAAATAGTAACTCGTGAATAGTAACTCATGAATAGTAACCTCGACATGAAAAAGTTCCAAATTTGATAAAAATTTCCAACCAATACTTCGGCATAATGATATTGAAGAAATAATATCATTTTTGAATAAAATAACATCCCTTACCTCGAAAGATGATTACTTCTAGTTGAAACAGGATATAGGCTATGACTTGAACTTGCACACGTATAACAATACTCAAAGTATACTCAAAATACTCACAAGAATACGCTCGATAATATAGAGAGAAAACTTGAGTTTACGGTGTGATTTTCAATTCTAACCTAAGCACCCTATTTATAGGAAAATGCTTAGAACACCAAAGTAGAAAATTTAATATAATAATATTATATATATTATAAATTCTCTATGGACATTTTGACAACTGATTTTAGCTTATCTTGCACATGCTAGGGCTGCCCACAAAACAAAAAAATGTTTTTCCTATTTTAAATATTTTAAACTTCCAAAAATCAATTATTTCGGAGCTTCGGAACTTCAATAATTCATAATAAATAGCCCTTTTATTAGAAAATTCAAATCTCGCATGTTTTTATAGGAAATTCAATTCTCTACAACTTTGCAGAAGAAAGTTTTTCCAAATTCCAAACAAAATTGGCCAAAAATCCACAAATGGGAGATTTTATAAATATAATCAAATTTCGATCCAAGAAATGGGGTCCACCGACACATAAAACATGCTTCAAATATTTTTGGTAACAAAAATACTCCTCCTCCACATATACTCATATATCCCACATTCATCGTAAAAATATCATCATTATTATATTATTAAAATATAATAATATATTTAAATGAATTATTTTATCGAAAAAAAGATAAAATTATAATTTTCAACAATTGTCACATTAAAAATTTTCTCCATCTATATCCACATAAAATCAATATTTTCCTCATCATATGAATCAATAATTAATTATTCACAAATAATATTACGTAATCACAATATTGACAACGAGTGCGTTCCGGAAAGAGGGGCTTTCTAATAAGAATTTTTCCTTCTTGGCAGCAATTAGGTGACCAAACCTCTCGTTAGGCGAACTTTCTAGACATTGCCAATAATGTTATCTAATAATATTATTCAGATAATATGAATTATTAGCTTCGATAATGGAAAATCTTGTGTAATGACAATTTATTGAAACAACGGTAATATAAAATATCAATGCAACAATTATTGAATCAATAAAATAAAATTACGAATAATTAATTATCGTAACAATTATTGAGTAGTGCCTTCTTATGTAAGAATCAATAATTGGTGCAATCTGATGTCTTCTTCTTGTTCAACAACGCGTTATTAGTGTGTTTTAACCACCGGGTATTCCAACAAGATAATAAGAATAACTATGTTTATTTATAAACAACTTATATTTGTCGTTTTCTTCATCCAATAAGCTTTTTAGTTATGGGGCCCACAAAAGACTGCGTAAATGCATATTTAATATTCCCAAGCGGTCTGAATATTCCACAACAATACGAATATTCCCGACAATAATGAATATTTTATAACCACTTGCTTATTCGAAATATTTGCGTATTTTACCCATAACTATCCACATTAATCAAATCAACCCTTACTATTTCAAATAATAAATAGAGGAAAATAAATTTCATTTATTAATAATTTGGGGTCTTACAAGTACTTTATGAATAGCACCCTTGAATAGTATTTTGTGAATAGTACTTTATGAATAGTATTTTGTGAATAGTACTTCGTGAATAGTACCCCCAAGTGAATAATATCCGAGTGAATAGTACCCCGTAAATAATACTCCGAGTAAATAGAATCTCATAAATAATACTCCGAGTGAATAATACCTGAGTAAATAGTACTCCGTAAATAATACCCCGAGTGAATAATATTTGAGTGAATAGTAACCGGGTATACAGTAACCCATAAATAGTAAATCATGAATAGTATTCCGGTATGAAAAGATCAATAATTATCAAGAAAGCTCAGAATAATATTATCATGAAAAGATACTGGATGAAGCGCAAATATCAAGTATATTCTACTAATTTTATGGAGTATAGAAGCAATACTGTAACAAAATGAGTGTAGAATTAGGAATATGCAACGAAATAATATTACTCACATACTATAAAGTATGGAAGAAAATATCATTTCTACGACTACTGAAAAAAATAATATCCCTTACCTCAGAAGATGACTGGATACTAGAATAGTGAAGTAGCAGACTTCTCTTCTTTTTTCTCTCTATAGCTTCTCTCTCTATAATTGCTCTTGTCAGTCTTAGTGAATTGGTGAGAATGAAAGAAGAATGAGCTTCTATTTATAGGAAAATATAGTTTCGATAATTGCACGTTTTGGATCTCGAAATATTACAGTATAATACCTTCATCTTTTTCTCCATTTTAATTTAGTCCTACAAGTATTATCAAAATTTCACCACCTCCCCTAATAGTACATCATGTGAATCAATAGTTCAGTCACGTGAATCAATAGTTCTATATATGTGAAAAAATAGTTATAGTATAGTACCTTCATCTATACCTCCATTTTTAATTTAGTCATGCAAGTATTATCAATCTTGCACCACCTCCCCTAATAGTACATGCATTTGAATTAATAGTACACACGTGTGAACAAATAGTTTTTAGCATGTGAATTAATAGCAATTAATATCTCATTTATCCATTTAATTACCCGATTGATCATTATAACCTTCAGACATCAATTATTATCAAAATAGATGTCGATTTCCACTAAGACTAATAATCCCAACATAATAGAAATATTAATTTCATCTTTAATCAACACAAACTTATTCATCATTAATATTATAACTCACAATATTTAATAACCAGATCATTCCCAGGAAATACGGGGCTTTCCAATAAGGATTTCTCCCTATTGGCGCGCAATTAGGTAACCAAACCCCTTTCCTCGACAGAACTTTCTAGACATCGTCAATATTGCAAACAATAATATGAATAATTTTTTCATCTTAATTATTTATTTAATAATATAAAATATAGTGACAATAATTGAATAAAACTGATTGACTTCTCACATAAGCATCAATAATCAAAGATATTGTACATACCATGTGCTACTATGCAACCATGTGTATTACTATACTTTTATCACCGATTATTTTATGACAACTTGCTTACTTTGAAATTTTTTCACATATCACCCTTAACTTTAACCTTTTATCAATTTAACCATTTACTAAATAGAATAATAATTATAGGAAAATTGAATACTTTCATTTCATAAAATTTGGGATCTCACAGCAGTTGTAAGTGTGCTCAAAGAATTTTACGCTAACGTCGAGGATAAGGCCCCCTTCAACGCTTTTGTGTGGGAAAGATTAATTCCTTTCAGTGCCAATGCCATCAATATATACTACCAGTTACGAGTTCCAAGACATTGCCAGTATGCTTACTTACGTGATCATGATCCTGATTATGAGGTTGTTATTAAGGAAATGACAAAACTGGGTACCACATGGATCAAAGGTCACAAAGGCAGTATTATTTTTCACAGCAAGGATCTCAGCAGGTATGACAAGATATGGTACGCATTCCTGTGCACCAAGTTATTTTCATCCACACACACATCGGATGTGACCAAGGAGAAGGCATTGTTTATGTATGCCATTGTACATGATTTCATCATCGACATAAGGGCTATAATCATCTTTTCAATCCGACGATGCTTACGAGGACCATTCTCGAGCGGCTTGCCATACCCATCACTTATTTGTGGGTTCTGTAGGCAAGCGAGAGTTAGATGGTCCGATGATGAGATCACCTAGATGCCGCTTCAGACAATGGTTTCAAGAATGATTGCACAGTATGCGGTATGGCTCGGAGGCGAGTCGCATCATAGAGGATTAGGCTTTTTATTTCCATCAGCCTCAGAGGATGAGGCTAATGCTTTTGACAGCTCAGATGACAAAAAGTTCCAGGAGGCTGCACCAACGGGAGAGCAAGGAACATAAGCGACACCACAGCCCGAGGCCATATCTAGCCCTCAGTTCCTCAACTTTTAATGAGAAGTGGATGAGCATAACAAGAAAGCACGAAGAGAGATGTGGCGACTCGCAACGAGGCAGGACCACATGTTTGAAGCCATAAATCTATCTTTCTCCTCTTTGAACGCGACGCTCCAGAGCTTAAATCCCAATGAAAAATTCCCATACCAACAGGCAGCCCCATTGCCAAAGTTTCCACCAAGTGACTCTGATGAAGAAGAACACCCATCAGCACCCCAAGCTTAAGCGATTCTAGGGAAGTCCTCGTATATTTATTGCGTTATCTATGCAATGAGGGCATTGTAATTTTCAAGTTTGGGGAATTTAATTTCACGTTTTCATATTTCGTTTCATTAGCTAGGTTTGCATAAGTTATTTCATATTTAAATGTTTGCATTTATGTAGTCACGTAGTTGCATAGTAATATAGGATTAGGATAGTTTTATTTAGTTTTCAATTATGTTAATCATGTTATGTTTACTAGTTTATCTATAAAAAAAATTAGTTAAGTAATGTGTTATATTGTATATGTCCAACAGTTTTTTGTAGTCCATTTTATTTTGGATAATAAGGAGATTGGGATTAAGTAGACAAGTACGATATTGATTATTAGAACATTGATGTAGTCTTTGTTCTGAATTGAATTTTGTGCTTGTTTGAAACTAGTATAAAAAGGGTAGCACGTTAATAACACCTAGGTCAACTGATTAGTTCAAATTGATACATAAGAAATTTCTAAAGGATAATGTTAGTTTAAATGAAAGAATAACGAGGATAGACAGCGAAGACGAAGAATTATGTAAGAACCTAAGTTTGGCGGGGAAATGTGGAGTACATAAGCTTTATAATAATAATAAAAAAAAGAGAAATAAAGATCGTGGCTAGTCTTGTTTCGTGGCCTTTGTTATTTGAGCAAGTAAACCCGAGGGGATTGTCTTTACACCTAGTGCCCTAATGTCTTATATGGTCTGGGAGTCATTAGTTTAAAGCTCGCTAAGGGGTAGCACTGTTAGCCTAATGGAATGAGACATTTCATAGTCATGGAAATTAAATAAATAAGTTAAAACGGGAAAGAAGTGCAAAAAGTCCCTGCGATGAAAAGATAAAGCATAAGTACCCTATGTGATCCCTTAATAGTGGTAATTGCTTGGTTTTAGTTGGAAATTGTCTGTTGTTGACATTCTTGAAGTTATACTGTATGATGCCTTATAAGAAACTTTGTATGTATTAAATTTGAATTTGTATCAGTTAGCATGGATGTTAAGCACACACACACACTATACCAGTAACAACAGTATAAGATTCAATGATTAATGAGGGATTATTGATTAATCGGTGTTAATTCTTTTTTTTATGTCTATTTTTACTTGTTTAGTGTTATTTTGTGTGTAGGTTTGGTGGTGTTTCAAGTTATCAAAAAGGGTGGATTTAAGGTGCATTGTGGCAAGCGAAGGAGCAAAACAAGTTCAATTACAGGAGCCATACCCGCCAGGGTGGGCCTTTTTAAGCTTAACACCCTCGTGCAGGTGGGGTCCAAAGTCGAGAGGCAGAAGGCATGCCATGTGGCCGGCCCCCTTTATAGGCTAAACCCGTCAAAATTGGGGAGTCTGAGGAAAAAGGATAATTTCCTATTGCTATTGGAATGCTGTTGCAACATAAAGATTAGTGTTTGGCTTGGGTTGGAACTCTTTTTGACAAGGAATTAGAGTCAGATTACATATTTGGCTAGATATATTACAACAAACACAATAGCATAAAACGAAGGCAATTAACATTGAAAGAAGGCAGATTTTTGGACCAAGCATTGGAGTGAAGAAATTTGAAGAATTTTTATATCAATAACGAATTGGGCTAAAGAAAAGGGTAGCTCTGGATTTATTCTTTTCTTTTAGTTTATATTTGTAATTGGAAGTGTCGACGTCAAGATTTTTTAATGTCCCTTTTCGTTACTTGTTCTTTGGTGTTCTCATGTTAATGTGAGATTTGTTTGAAAAAACAAGTGAAAAAGGTCTGATATGTATAATGTCGACGATTTGACTTTAAGAGTCGCCAGTTGGTGTATTTAGCTGGTTGCACCAACGCAACCGAAAAGGTTTGCAAATTGACCAAGTGATATGACACTGCTAAACGAGTTTAAGAAATCGAGATTCATTTGAGTTTGGGGGCTTGATTATGCGGAGGGAAGGTGTTAGGCACCCCTCGACATCCGTTTTGCCACGGTGACTGCCACTTTTTAAGAAACTATTGTATGAATGTGTGTGTGTATGGATCAATGTGCAAGTATTTGAAAGTAGTGCGAGGGCTCGTTCGCACCTATATACAAAGGGTTTGAATTTATAGAAAAATTCAGTTTTAAGCAAGATATAGCAATGAAGTTTTTTAAAAAGAGGTTTTTCAAACCCCGTGCACAATAGGAATTAAGACCTTTTTATACTTCCATTTTTATATTTAAGTGTTCTACTTGTTTGCTTTTATTTTCGAGATGTGAAGCATCCTCGAGAAAATAATATACAGCAGTGCCTAACTCCTAATGGGCATGACAACCATCCAAGGAAATTCAGACACTGTAAATAATGTACAAGCTGCTTACAGCTAAAAAATGTCCATCACGAGAACCAAATCTAGATTTAGTAGATTGAATCTGTGATCACATGATTCCTAGGCTCACATGATACTGCAATTTGTATGGAAAGCAGTAATCAGTTATATATATAAAAAAGCTATAAATATATATATACAAACATGATCAACCACCACGAAGCAACTCCATGGGGGATCAGAAATGTAAATATATAAAAGAGGTAAATATATATATATATATATGGACATGATCAACCACCACGATATATATAACTCCATGGGGACCAAAAACTAAATAAAGCGATAAATGCGATTAAATAAAGCGCGATTAAGTAAAAACTCCAAGCGGGAAGAAATGTAAATAAAGCTGTAAAAGCGATCAACTGCCACGAAGTAAACTCCAGGCGGGATGAAACGTAAATAAAGGTGTGAAAGGCCACGAAGTAAACTCCAGGCCTGATAGGAATGTAAATATATATATATATATATATATATATATATAAAAGCAATAAACGCACCGGATGTAAATCCAGGCTCATCGGATATGTCCAACAACAATTATATATATTTATATAAGCAAATAAACGCTCCAGACATAAGTCTAGGCTCAATCGAGGCATAACTTGATAATGTTACTTTATATATAAAATATATACATATATAAGTATATATATATATATATATATAGATACAGAAATAAAAACCACGGACCCAAAGTCCGGCATACATACTACAACCACGACTCTCTCATGTGTATAACAGTGTGTGCAAAGATGAAAAGAAAGGCTTTATAGAATGTAAGAAGGCTTACAGTGGGCTGCCAATATAGGCTTTTATGACTCTATGTGGATAAACACTCAGCTCCCGCCGGATAAAAATATAGCTATATGTGAGCTAACAGATGTTTAGAATGAGGAAAAACTCAATATGGCTGTGTACAGTGTAAATTGGATAGGGCTTCCTTGCCTCTCTATTTTTTTTTCTCTTCCAAAATGGCTGGCCCAAGGTCTATATTTATAGGTGATGGTAGTAGGTGTACCTCTTCTGGCGGTATTGTAGTTGCACTCTTGTTGGGGCGAGGTGTCCCCGGACTTCGTGGGTCCCATTATCTCGAAGTATGTGCACTATAATGTCTGCTCGAACTTGCAGAACTTCAATCCGAGTATCCGAATGAGGTATATACGACCTTCTTCAGACCACTTGTGTCAAGAGTTATGCAATGACATGGATTAGAGGTTGTACAAAGTTAGGAAGAGGGGACCATGCCCATAGTCTTCAAGCTTCAAATTCTATCCGGTGTGCTGCCACGCGTAATAGTCACTCAGGATTGTAACTCCTCGGTTCTTATGGGATGTTGTTGTAGATATATATTTATGAAGTGTTGAGACGACGCGCAGGTGTTGAGGTAGTAAGATGACGTTTGACTTTTTACCGGGGTTATCGCCAGTTTGAGTTGAAAGTAGATGTTGCTCAGGGTTACATCTGAGATTGGACTACTTATTTGTATGTCGCAATGTCATCTTGTGAGTGTGCCTGTCTGCCCGGTGTTAGGTCCGGGTCTGAGGTATGAGTGCCTCGACAGGAGGTCTGATATTGAAGTTGTTAACATGCATTTGAAACAATCACTTCCGGAGTTATTGCTGAACTACAACATCATTCTTTGGGGTTATCGCCAAGGACAAAACTCGGGGTTATCTCCGAGGTTTGGTAATGATCCTTCTGGTGTGTGTTCCGGGGTTAGAAATGAGGTTCCCGGTGTGTGTCCTGGGTTTTGAGATTGAACTTTCGGTAGTATCCAGAATGGATGTGAGATGTCTTCCACGGTTATCTCCGAAAGACGAATCTTCCCTCCTGCAATGTCAGTAACAGTGGTGCAGAAAATTTCGAGTGTCTATAGATGCCCCACTTTATTATATTCATGCAATGCAAGGCATGGATAGGATAAAGAATCCTAGACACTTGAAATGCAAGTAAGATAATCATGATGCTATGTGTAGCAACATGATGCAAATGTATGATGCATGATGGAAATGATTGTCGGTTCCCTGATAATTCTGCTAGGATGACAATCAGTGATGGCTTGGACATGCGATCCAAGTCTTCAAGGATGTTGACGTTGGGGCTATCACCAAAGTCTCGAATCTTAAACATTGGCTTACATTCCATAGAGGTGCCTCTTGTGTACAAGAGATCTGTGGGGATAAAGATTTGTCTATTTGAGGATGTGTATAACATATTCCATCATCCTGTCGGAGTTACTGCCAACAGTCTGTTGTTGTCAGGGTTGCCTGACCTCCGTTGATGTGTGTATTATCGGATAGATCCCTGCTGGGTGCATTGTCAAGGTTTCTTGACCTTCATTGATGTATGTGTCAATAGTTGCATTGCATTGTAACCCCCGCCGCAGATACGTGGATAAGTTGCTTTGATGGATTTACTTGCCATCAACTAATATGACGTTAAGGTTGCTTGACCTTCATTGATGTGTGTATCAATGGTCGAGAATGCACTGTAACCCCCGCCGGGGATACGTGGATGCTTGAAAGATTTGCGTTGTAACCCCTGCCGGGGATACTTTATCAGTTCATAACTTCGACGTTTTAACCCCCGCCGGGGATACATTAGCATTTCGTGACTTCGGCGTTGTAACCCCCGCCAGGGAAGGTTTAGGGTTGACCCTGAAATGACGACATTAGACCTTTGTGGGGTATTTCTGAGTATGATTTGTGAAAGCTGAGCTCATCGGTATAGTATACCCTGCATTTAGGCGAATACTAGTGAGACGACGGGAGTTTAATCGACCATAAAAACCGAGATTCGGTGCTATTCCGCTTCGATTGCATAGCATTTTATTCTGATTTGGCCTTTTTCGACATGAGACCTCCTTTGCAACTCTAAGCATAGTGAGCCGGTGTGGGACCCATGAAGGAGTCAAGTAGGTACACTGCTGCAGCATTGTGAGTGGACCTACTGATGGCCGTGGATTTAAGAACTAGAAATTTCAGAAAATATTAAAATAAGAATTAATGAATAAAATTCTTAAGGCATGTGAAGGGTTCAAATAAAAATATATATATATATTGTGTTATGAGAAGTGTAGTATTGTGTTACATAGGGTAATATGCGCTATGTAATAAGTAAGGTTGTATGTAATAAATATATATATCGATATTATATATTTGTTATAAACTATAGAGATGAATTAGTAAGAGGATGGATAAAAATTTATCTATGGATGTTTAATAATTTATGTGTTATTTTACATTAGTATGTTGGTGACATTAAAATATCTTTGATAATCATCAATTTCTTGAGTATATGTACGAGTGAATATCAAGTTTAAGGTAGTGTAATCTTACTCTTTAATGGTTGACGTATAGGAGCTGGGCTAAACAATTCCTTCAGAGAGCGGAGGTATATATGAATTGGTAACCGATCTAACTCACTGTGAAAACAGTGTAGATGAGACGGAAACTAATTTGTTGGTTGTTTGTGCGAAACCACTCAGTGTACTATATTAAATACTATTAGAGACTCAATGTGTGCTAGGGTTGGACTTGTATATAAGTACGTTGTTGACGAGAGAAGAAAATCGATATATCTTTAGATAAATATTTTTAGAAATTTATTGACTAATATTGGGATATGGTTAAATGTATAGATTAAAGAGAGAAAAGTTAAACTTGAAGTTTAATCTCTAAATTATTGAAGAATGTAGTCATTGGAGATTTATTTTGGTTAGTGTAATAAGATAACATGTAGGGAGCATGTTAAAGGATTTGTGAGTTAAGTTCTGTTTCTATTAAAACATAACTTGACTGCTTGAGAATTTGGTATGGTGCAATTTACGCCCATTTCCAAGTCTCTGTGACCCAGTAGCAATTGCTGTAGATCTATGAAAAAACTCTGAGTTAATTTATGAAAATGTGATTTGCAAGCCACGTATACTAATAACTCTTATAAGGTCATGAATGGTGACTAAGTGTTCATGAAGAAATTTAGTTAGGAAAACATGTCTTAAATAAAGATTTATTTAATTAACCCGAAATAAATATGGTTAATTAAGAGAGATTATAGAATATTATATTATAATCCTTGTATGGTTGTGGCATGATAATAAATTAAATGAAAAAGGGTTAGTTCACTTGTATAAGATAGTGAGTTAACATATGTGTTTAGCATAAGAGGGTGAAAGAAGTATGTTAATATTTTAATATATTATATAGTTTTGTAATATATAAAAAGGTTGATATTAAAAAAGATAAATGATAAATATTAATTAATCGTTGTGATATTAAAATATGATAATGGGTTAAAAGTACCCAAATGAATAATATGTAGCCCAATTAAAATATTAATAGTATTATAATGTGTGATATGGGAAAAATGTGAGTAGTAGAAATAATTTTGGAACTACTCAGACAATAATGCCTAATTGCGTTGTATAGTGTAGTACGACACTTATGTGACTAAACTATGTATAGTAACCATATATCAAGATTTATTGAAACTATATGATAGGAATACATCATAAGAGGTGTATGTGACAATATGCATGTGGGGAAATGTGACACCCCCAAATCTGGTACTTCCATTTCCACAGGATTTAGTTTTCACTGTACAAATATCATCTATCTATCTACCCATAAATAAATGCAACCATACAATAGATAGAAATAATAAATAAATCTCCCCTTATGGGGTTACATCAAATGCATAATAATAAAATCCTGGGTTTCTCTAACCTTAAACATCTGTGCAGAATCATAAAAAAATAATAAGTCTTTAAATAACATAAATCCTGAATATCATTACATAAATAATAAGTCTTCATTACTTGCTAATCTTGCCCTTGCCTTTACTAGTGGAAGGCTCGTCTGATCTTTCGTTCTTAACTGCAATGTTATTATTACGCAAGACTGAGCTCGATTGCCCACAAGTATAACAATATAACAAATGAATAATATTATGCGAATAAATCAAAGACTTCTGAAATAGGAAACTCACCTTTTGAATCAAGAATGAATAGCAAGAGACAATAGAACTTCTGAGGTTCATAAGACCTTGAACTATGTCCTAGGTTGTCAAGTGTTTATACTTGAAACCTTTAACAGTCATAAGACTATGAACTCTTCTTCTCGTACTTAGGGGGATAAGCCCTTAGTACCATACTGTGCACAATATCTTAACGCTAACGCATAAGTAATCCCATATACATGGTTGTTCATCTCAGTTTGACATTAGAGTCCGCACCAAAGGAAGTTTGGTTTGCATAATTCATCAAGGGTTCTGAAATTTAGAACACTCATCAACTATGGACTAGTCGAATCATTAAGGGTTCACTAGTCTAACAAGTTCAACAGTAACTGCTAATTTAAAATTGAATAGAAATCTCAAAAGGTATACAATAGAATAATTATTGTATAGCAGAATCATACTTTGAAGGATTAATATATTTTAATATAATAAAATGGACTTGATCAATAATAACGAGAATTTGCCCGATGTAAAGAGACAACTTATAAGCTCATATAAAGATAACGAGTAGGGTTAGGAAACTTGCCTCGTGCGTAGATTACACGTTAATTAAACTCGTTCCTTGATTTAAATCCTATATATCATTTACGTTCACAATACTAGTCAATTATAACGTACTAATCATCACAAGTTCGTTCTTTTTGTCTAACTCGAATTCACGACTATACTTAGTCAAATTACTACACTCATTGCCACAATTAACACATCATGAACAATAAGCTAACTATGCATTTAGTCATTCAATTCATACATAAATGTGTTATTGACATGTTAAGAATTTATTTTAACACCTCATTATATGTTTAACATGTTTTTATGTTCATTAGGTCAAGTTATTAACACATTGCTAGACTTGAGCATTTTAAAACTCATTTCTGGACCATTCTGCTAAGTGGCGTTGCGGCGCCACTGTTAGGCTTATTCTTGGCGATGCGACGCGATGGCGCTGCGGTGTGGTCTTTGGCGTCGCGGCGCGAGATTCCAGTTTTAGTTTTGCAATTCGCGAAAATTGCAGAACATGGTCAAAAAAACTCCATTTAACTTATTTTTACACGAATTTAGACATACCCAAACATTGTAATACACAAATAACTAATACTCAACCCTTCAAGCATGATTTTAACAAGTTAAAACACATAATTACATAATTAAAACATGCATATTTCACAGTTCTTGATGTTCTTGAAGGTTTTGAACATTAAAAATGAAATTTAAAACTACGAATTCGTTATAACACCAAATCCATCCATTCAAGTTTTGTTTTCTTCGTTTTAGCATGCATAATCATATACAAGTGTGAATTTTACAAAATAATTTATGTTTGACATATTAATTTTACGTATAAGAGCCATATGGCCATATTCTATACTCTGTAATTTTTGAAGCCATACGTTATAATATTATGAAATTGATGATATGGAAATCTATATAATATATAATAAAACATGTTATGCTAATCATATTATTACATAATTTTACTCTTTCCAATTTACAGAGACTTTACAGAAAACTTGAAAACCATATCTATTTTACAAAAACTTAAACAACGTAATTAAACTGGGATGAAGAAATTACCCAAAGCGTAGATTGGTAGGAGATGAATTCCTTCTCAACTCTTCTTCAATCACACACTCACAATCTCCTCAAGAATTTCTCAAACTCTCTCTGATTTTACTTTTCCAGACTTAGAAAAATGAAAAGAAAAGTAAGACGCATAATAAATACATGAAAGGAACAGACACGTTGTGGTCAGTTACCCAGTCATGGGTTAACTGCCCTCAACTCCCACTAAGGCCATGTTTGGCTATCTTTACAAAGCTTATACCCATTTAACTTAATAATCCCATATACTATAGTTTAAATCATGTCACACCCAATTGCTTAATAATCAATTATCTTATTTAATTTATTTAAATAACATATAATAATTTCTCATAAATCCACATAGTCACATAATTAAATTTCTCATTTATTAATAATGTCAAATTATTAAATCTCTAATTAATTATTAAATTAATTAAAATACTATTAGGCTTATTAAATATTTCTTTTAATTGATAAGCTCACATAAATACACACTTGAATAATAAAAATTATCCACATTAATTTAATAAATATAACACATATAATTAAATTAATCTACATCAACTTCATCAATTAATTATTTAATCTAATAATTAATTCATTGAAAAATATTTATTCAATCCAATAAATATAAAAAAATACAATTACAAAATCTCGGTTGTCACAAGAAACATTAAAATAAAGTGTACATGAATTATATGTATGATTAGTATCAACTACCTTAAAATATTAAATGTGTAAATCATATTGTAACATTAAGTTATAGCTAATGTATGGCTGGTATAACATAAGAGTAGAAATGTGTATACGTGTATGGGCTAAGTGTTGCAAGCATACTAAGATAATTGGATTGTCCGAAATTGAGTGTCCCATTTGCTCCCAATTCTTAATCACGTGTAGAACATAAAGGCTAAGGCGTATGTTCTTCTTTTCTTCCAAGCTTGGATAGACAATGATCATGGAGGGAGTGGGCATAATGATGATCTCCAACAACCATTTACGAACTCTCTCTCAACCTTCATACAATCCTTCAATCCATGAGTTTAATTTAGTGAGAGATGACATTGTCTGTGTATTGATTTTCCTATAAGTATGAACTCTCCCTCTCTAATTTCATTGCTGAGAATTTCTAGTGTGGAATTGAGAGCATACAAGTGTTCTAAGAACTTGGAAGTTCAGTAGTATTGAGAGCTAACAGAGGGTTGGAGTGCTATAGATAACAAATTGAAACCATCAAGAGGTAACGATTCTAACATATATGTTCTTGAATTTAAGTTCTTAAATTCCGTAGAAATAACAAGAAAAAGTTTCTTTTGAGTCACAAAATTGATGCTTAAGGATTGTTATAATCCATGAATTGTTGCTAGCTACTAATAATATAGTCAAATACGAAAACAACGAAAGTTAAACGAACAAATTTGGTTGAGAAACGAATTCGTAGTGAACGAATTCGCTAAATTGTCGAAACTTGAACAATTAGTATGAACATGGGTTTTAAATTCATATTTGTGTTAGTTAATGTTTATGTTAGTTGATGGGTAATTGGTATGTTGTAGTTTTATGAGTTACAAACCTATAGAATCGAAAATGGACTGAATTGGATGAGTATAACTCATCTTATGATCATTGGAAGGAGTAAGGGTCTGTGTAATTGCAAAGAGTAGAGCTCGAGGGGTCGTTTCGCGACTTGGTACAATGCTCACCGCCCCCCAAAGGCCATTTAGGGGCAAATACCGGACATCGATGTCGTGCCTTTGCTATGACTTCTTGTAGTAAATTAAGCATAACATTTTTATACGAACTTTGATTAATGTGATTCAAGATGATCCGAACGAGGACGAATAGACTTACAACTTTTCTTCTTTAAGGTTTTCAATTTGAGGTCATTATGAAGGGTCAAAATAGTCATCTTTGTGACTGTTACGTATTCAGAGGCGATCGAAGGGCGTCGAGCGAGCACATATGCAAGTATAATGCTCCCAACGATGGAATATGTTATTCTAAGTGATATAACAAGAAAATGCATGATAATAGACATATCATATAGCTAAGATTACTTTACTTATAATGGAATTCTTTAGCATAACTTAGTATGTGTTTTGAAAAGAAACTTGGAATGTTGAAAAACGAATGTTGACAAACATTGAGTCTTTAAAGTTATGATATTTTAACACATACATATTGTTGAGTTATGAGTATACCTAAGCATGAGAAGTGATTTAAAGTTGCTTTACTTATTATCAACTTACAATAGCTTAGTTGAAAATTATTTCTAAAGAAAACTTGAAACTTTGGGAACGAACTTAAAGTAACTTATGGACTTAAAGTTCTAAATGTAATAACATACATACATGGCTTAGTAAGCTATGAAATGAGATTTAAAGTTATACCTAGTTACTTTAGCTTAGCCTATAATGACGTTTAAAAAGTGAATTTGAGCGCCTTGCGAAACTAAGCTTTTATAAAACATGGCTTACATGTGTGCTCATCTAGTTAGACACCATATAAGTCGTGCAAGTATGAATTGAAATGATTTCTCAAATGATGAACTAATGAGTTGAATATATACAAGCATACGTGTTATAGGCATTTAACGTCCTTACGTGATGAAATGGTTAAGATAGTTCATTCCTTATACATGAACCTACTCAGTGAAAATAATTTAAAGTTAAAACACAAGAGGCACCCAACTTGTGCTAAGACCTCTTAACGTGTGGGTTAGTTATGTGTTAACAGTCATGTATGCTAAGGACTATGATGAAACCAGAAACTAAATATTCAAATCTGAATGCGGCGGGGGCAGTAAGAATTATAATCCTATCCTAAAGCTAAACTATGACAGCAACAACATGCAAGCGATGTTGCCAAACTATTTTAGTAGTCATCTGAACTTTAAAGCATATGTGTAATGGTTGTCTAAAGCTATAATACTTGTCATAAATGATGTTTTAAGCTTGTGAGCATGTAATGGTTATATAAAACCCAAATTTGTTAATTTTATTAAAGTTTGTAAAATATTAGAACGATATGGATCGCATATCTATATACTTTAAATATGTGTCAAACACATAGAGAGTCAAGTGTGTGGTAGCTATATATGAATGTTGATGTCATATATGAATGGTTAAGGTATACCTAGATATACCCAGCTATTCTAAGAGTATACTGAGAAAGTGAAATGTAGGTTTTTCAAACCTAGTTAGAAAACAATGTAACATCATTATAACATTGAGAATGCATGAAATATGTTACTGATGGATATGAATCCATGATTATATAATTGTGTAGGAATACACGAAGTGCAGTTAAGTCGTACTTCATAAACTACGAATCAGGCAAGTCTTTCAGTTCCTATTTGTTATATGGATTCGATAACTATTAGTTAAGCTATATTATGCTATAAAAATGTTGTTATATATGAAATGCGTATGAGATATGTATGAAATGTGAAAGTTGATCTTTGATGATATACTCTTGATATAAACCTCTATGCCTATTATGTGAGAAGTAATATGCGTAGTAAATATTACTCGATTATGAATGCATGAACTGAATATGATGTTATATGCTATGTACTGCATGAAAACTGTTAGAATTGCTGGGCTGTCGAGCTCACCCTTGCAAATAACCTCTTTTGCAGGTTAAGGATACACGGTAAAGGTTATGTGTTATTTGATTGATAAAGTTCAATGGTATCGAAGGAGATTGATTTATTATTTAACTAGATGCTCTCGAACCATGTTTAGGTTCTAGTAGATGTACATGATAGTAGTTTATAATGAGTAATACATGTTGCATCATAAAGTTGTATTATGTGATACATAGAGAAATTCGAATTGAGATGTAAATATTTAAACAGTAATTCGAATAGAGTGAATCATAGAATAATTTGATTCAGGGATTTGTAATTGATTCGAGTTAAGATATCAATAAAAGATTTATTTTTAAAGAGATGGAAAAAGTTTAAATTATTTCGCATATTTGTATAACATCGAATGTGATGTAAAACAGGAATAGTAAATGACCAAGATTAGAAACTTATAAAAGTTTGGGGTCATTACATAGATCCTGGAAATGGAAAGAATTTATGTTCTAAATCATAATAAGCAAGGTTATATTCATTTAAGTTATGAATAAAAGATATAATAGTTGACGATAGTAGTATTATGGCGGACCAGATTCGAGGTTCGAAGGGACCTAGATTTGGGGGCGTCACAGGTTGGTATCAAAGTTGTAGGTTATAAACTTAGGTAAGTGTACCTTAGGCTATAACCTGAGAGAGAGAGAAAGATAAAGATTAAAATATATAAGTGAAGATTCAAAGAAGAATCTTGAAATATCCAAAAGAATGAGAATTCAGGAGTTTCCTAACTCCGGTAATAAAAATGTTAAGATGGTGTCTATATGATAAAGAGAATAATAATGAACTCGAGTGGAGTTTTGTTAATAATAGGGAAAGAACCCTAAGGTAAATTGATGATCCCAACGTGATCGGATTGAGCTAGGAAGTGATAAATAGTCTGTAATGTCTAAGTGTGTATAGCTTGATGTTATAAGTGAATGTACTGTGAAATGGTACGATATGAATTCATGAGGAGTTGTATGTGATGAGATATGAATAATTCGTATCAAGTGAAGTGTAAGATAGAGTTAAGTGGGATTTCAATTGAGGACCCATGTCAGCAGTTGAGTTGTATGATTCTTTGTGTGGGCGGGGAATTGTGCGTTGTGTAAAAACCACTTAGTTCTGGCATTGATAATCATTGAAATGTTTGTGTTGCGCTATATTCTATATACTTGTTGAGAAGGTGATTCTTTTCTCATGTGTATAACAGATAGATAGGTTATAGTTAGAGAATATAAGGTTAAGCTGTGAGTTCTTAAAACTCATACTTATGGTACATTCATGACTCATAATTATATGAAATGTTTTTGAACCCCTCAGCGAATGGACGCATGTGGTCTGACTAGGGTAAGTTCTTAAACTCATATGATTATGGCAAGTTCCTGAATTTCTAAAGTGTGGTAAGTTTGATGAACTATATCGATATGTATATATTATGATATATATATTAGTATATGAAGTTAGAAATTTTGGTATAGTAAAGATTGAAGTTGATGGAGAAACATGGATTTTTTAAATCTTCTAGCTCTGCTAGATTTTTAAAATTTATTAACTTCGTGTTAATCTTGGCATTTCTGTCTTCTCAAAAAACATTGGATCATGTGATTGAACCAATGTTGTTTTAAAAACAATACCGTTATCCATATGTCTATGCTAATTGTTTTGGCTAAGATAAAATGATTTGAAAATTTTCAAAATGTATTTCTGACCATTTACATCATTTGGTATGGTGTAGAAATGGTAAACGATGGAGTCTTCAATGCAGTTGAACCTAGTGTTAGTTGTGATCGAAAGATCGTCATCCAATTTTGGTACGGTGTAGTATGACGAAGTCACATAATGGCGGAATCCTAAACGTACTACTAATATAGTCCGGTATCATGACGTCATAAAAGAGTTTTTTGGTTTTCTTTTAACTTATAAAGAAGGTCAATTAAGTTGGCCAAATTATTTCGATTAATGTCTGAATTGTTGATAAAAGTTTAAGCTATTTGATTCAGCTAGACGACTGTTGAAAAATATTTGTGAAATTCAAGCGTTCTTGACAATTTACGCCAAGCCAGATTGCTCTGGTGCGGATTCAGTTGTCGAAAAGCTGAGGTGAACAACCCTATAAGGGGACATGTTTTCAGGGACAATGGTTCCGAGCATAACGCATGTAGTCTGTGTTATGACCCAACGTAGTGGTACAACAGGCTGGCCACCTAGTGTACATGTAGAGGGTGTTTTCAGTCTTCGTGATAGATAAACACTCTGGTGTGTAGTGTGAAGGATTGTGTTGAAGCACTAGTTCACGGTCTTGTGTGAACCCTCAGCATAATTTGGAATCTGAGTTATTCATACTACTTCCCGATTATTGAAAAATTATGGAAGACTCTTATTCTTCTGTGTGATGAATGTAGTGAGTAGAATGTTCCTTAGAAAGGAGAATGTGGTAGAATGCAAGTGAGCAAGTTATAATGAAACTTCCGAAAAGAGAATGGATAAAATTATTCAAAAGAATATGTGATATTCATAATAGCACCGAGTAGAGGAGGTTTCGGTGATTCCGAGGACGGAATCCTTATAAGGGGGAGAGGATGTAAGAACCCGAAATTTCATAAAATATTAAAATAAGAATTAGTGAATAAAATTCTTAAGGCATGTGAAGGGTTCAAATAAAAAAATATATATATAATATGTTACGAGATGTGTAGTATTGTGTTACATAGGGTAATATACGCTATGTAATAAGTAAGGTTGTGTGTAATAAATATATATATCGATATTATATATTTGTTTTAAACTATAGAGATGAATTAGTAAGAGGATGGATAAAAATTTATCTATGGATGTTAAATAATTTATGTGAAAATTATTTTACATTAGTATGTTGGTGACATTAAAATATCTTTGATAATCACCAAATTCTTGAGTATATGTACGAGTGAATATCAAGTCTAAGGTAGTGCAATCTTACACTTTAATGTTTGACGTATAGGAGCTTGGCTAAACAATTCCTTCAAAGAGCGGAGGTATATACGAATTGGTAACCAATTTAACTCACTGTGAAAATAGTGTAGACGAGACGGAAACTAATTTGTTGGTTGTTTGTGGGAAACCACTCAGTGTACTATATTAAATACCATTAGAAACTTGATGTGTGCTAGGGTTGGACTTGTATATATGTACGTTGTTGACGAGAGAAGAAAATCGATATATCTTTAGATAAATATTTTTAGAGATTTATTGACTAATATTGGGATATGGTTAAATGTATAGATTAAAGAGTGAAGAGTTAAACTTGAAGTTTAAGCTCTAAATTATTGAAGAATGTAGTCATTGGAGATTTATTTTGGTTAGTGTTATAAGATAGCAGGTAGAGAGCATGTTAAAGGATTTGTGAGTTAAGTTCTGTTTTTATTAAAACATAACTTGTCTGCCTTAGAATTTGGTATGGTGCAGCTGCGCCATTTGCATGTATGTGACCCGGTAGCATAATATTCCTCAGAGAAAACTCTAAGTTAGTTTATGAAAATGTGATTTGCTAGCCATGTATACTAATAACTCTTATAAGGTCATGAATGGTGACTAAGTGTTCATGAAGAAATTTAGTTAGGAAAACATGTCTTAAATAAGGATTTAGTTAATTAACCCGGAATAAATATGGTTAATTAAGAGAGATTATGGAATATTATATTATAATCCTTGTATGGCTGTGGCGTGATAATAAATTAAATGAAAAAGGATTAGTTCACTTGTATAAGATAGTGAGTTAACATATGTGTTTAGCATAATAGGGTGGAAGAAGTATGTTAATATTTTAATGTATTACATAGTTTGGTAATATATAAAAGGGTTGATATTAAAAAGATAAATGATTAATATTAATTAATCGTTTTGATATTAAAATATGATAATGGGTTGAAAGTACCCAAATGAATAATATGTAGCCTAATTAAAATATTAATAGCATTATAATGTGTGATATGGGAAAAATATGAGTAGTAGAAATAATTTTGGAACTACTCGGACAATAATGCCTAACTGCGTTATATAGTGTAGTACGACACTTATTTGACTATACTATGTATAGTAACCATATATCAAGATTTATTGAAACTACATGATAGGAATACATCATAAGAGGTGTATGTGACAATATGCATGTGGGGAAACATTAAAATAAAGTGTACATGAATTATATGTATGATTAGTATCAACTACCTTAAAATATTAAATGTTTAAATCATATTGTAACATTAAGTTATAGCTAATGTATGGTTGGTATAACATAAGAGTAGAAATGTGTATAAGTTTATGGGCTAAGTGTTGCAAGCATACTGAGATAATTGGATTGTCCCAAATTGAGTGTCCCATTTACTCCCAATTCTCAATCACGTGTAGAACATAAAGGTTAAGGCCTATGTTTTTCTTTTCTTCCAAGCATAGCTAGACAATGATTATGGAGGGAGTAGGCATAATGACGATCTCCAACAACCATTTACCAACTCTCTCTTAACCTTCATACAATCCTTCAATCCATGAGTTTAATTTACTGAGAAATGACATTGTCTGTGTATTGATTTTCCTATAAGTATGAACTCTCCCTCTCTAATTTCATTGCTGAGAATTTCTAGTGTGGAATTGAGAGCATACAAGTGTTCTAAGAACTTGGAAGTTCAGTAGTATTGAGAGCTAGCAGAGGGATGGAGTGCTACAGATAACAAATTGAAGCCATCAAGAGGTAATGATTCTAACATAGCCGACAGCTTGATCTATACGGGATCCATAAGTTCTTCTAACATCGTTCGCTGAAAATGTTTTTCATTTAAAGCAAGTGTGAGCATTCAATTGCCCAACACGTCTTAACAGTTGAACAAACAACTTTAATAGTTTAACATTCCTTTGAAACTTCGATAACCGAACAAAGGTTATGAAATAGCTTGAAAAATAGGAATAATCTCGATTTCGATCATTTTAAAGCATTAGTCACATTCACTTTGAAATACTTTCATTCTCTACTCTCTTTCATGCACATTCTGTATGGCTAGAATCAATAGCACAGACTTAACAATAACGGTTCATGTATAAACATAACATTCTTTTATTGAACAGTTCAACATATCATAGAAACACCGAAGTGTTCACATTGTGGCACAAGGCCTCATACGTTCAACCACCTTGTAAAAATATCACACATTCGCACATAGACAAAACTTCTCAAGTTCAACATCTGAGAAGTTTAAGAAACTAGCATTCATTTAATATATGAATGAAGTTAGGAAACTTGCCTTACACACAGCTACAACTTACCCTGAACTGCTCATTCCATTCCCTATAACACATAAGGAAATAACACATACACCAATTAGTCATATACTTGACTTACGCATTGGTTTACTTAACTTTACTTCTTAAGGTTTGCGTTCTTGGAATCTAAGTTTACGCGACCAACTTTCATTACCATTATACGGCTTTATGACATACGGAGATGTCTTACTCAAAACGTTCATCATCTTTAATGATTAACATTCTTATCTTCTTCTTATAACTCTTCTAGGACTCAGTACACATCGCTTCTCTGTTAGTAGTCCATATGGTACTCTGAGTGGTTTCCCACAAACAACCAACAAACAAGTTCCGCCTCGCCTACACCGGCCCACACAAAGAGTTAGATCGGTTGCCAGTTTCATATATACCTTCGCTCTCTGAAGGAATTGTTTAGCTCAGCTCCCATATGTCAACCATCAAAGGTTACGATTGTACTATAACCTAAATTCATCCTAACTTATTTGAACTATTAAATATAATGTTTGTTAAGTTAATTTCTTATTCCTTATGGCTTTCTGACAATTAAATGTCATACCTCAGGATTCATTCTTATCCGACTCACATTCGGCTTTCATTAATCTTATTACCATTCGATACGGCTTTCTTGATACCATTCGTATCTTACTTACTACTTTCATCAACGTCTAAGTCATATAACTAGGGTATACTTAGAATGTTCATCCAACGCTAATACGATTCACAAGGATCGTTTATGTATTCAACGTTCACGTTGCTCATCTCTTAATCTCTCATTAAACCTTTACTCAAGGTTTTAATCACTTTCGATCGTTATCCATCCCATGAACCCCATGTTCATTATTCTTTCTTAATGTCGAAGCCATACTGATCGTTGTATGCTAAGACCGATCGTTCATTGCAACAACGTTGCGTTCACTGCGTCTATACGCTTTACATTCATCTCTCATTACCATGTCATAACATCGAAATGATATACATTACTATCGTCCATCAATGTCTAAGGAATCACCATCATAGCAATCCCTCACGTTCGATTCATTGCGACTACGGTCCCCGGCTATCGGTCCCGTAACCCGTAATTACATTCTTTTAATCTCATTCAATCTTTTCATTCAACCTTCATCAAAGGTTTAATACACTTGATTAAGTGTTACATTAGTTGAACATTATGTTCTTATTTCTTTCTTGCACATCCCCGTAAATCGAAAGCGCTTAAAAATCTCATTTCTGGCATTGCTCTCTACCGCATCTGCTACGCGCCACCTTCAACACTGATTCTCGCACCGCAGCGTGAGTTAGTAGTACACGACCCTCTGGCCTAGTGCTGTAAAGCCACCATTCTAATCATGACTGGCACCACGGCGCCAAGACCTTCTTCCCGAAAATTTTTTCTAAGTCTTTGGTCGTTTTGAGACGCGTACTTCAAAATCTCATAACTTCTTCGTTATAACTCGGAACGAAATCGTTCCGAAGCCATTTCCTTCGTTATCTAACGTACTTCGATTAACCCTGGACAGAACTTTGTTCTAAATCCGTTAACATGCCTTTCAATTTGCTTAATCTTCACCCTTCGTTCATTTTAACGTTTTTAACGTTCTTCGTTCGTTCGTCCGTAATTCGATCATCCGAACTCGGAACTCATTCATTCTTGAGTCTACAACTCACGTTTTCATCATTCCCTTACATTCTTATAAAACCCTACATGTTCAGGTTTATTTACTAACTTTCAAATTATCGTTCATCTTTTACGAAATTTTTTGCCATAACTTCGTTATAGCTCAATTTTAATCTGTTCTTCATGAACGTTTCTAACGTTCCTAACCAAGCAATAAGCAACTAACTTATATGCAGTGGTTTTAAACTTGTCCATCAACAACAATTATACTACGATGGTTTTAAATTTGTCCATCAACAACGTTCTTCGCGTGGTCTTCGCGTTCTTCGTGTTCTTCGTTTTTAATCGATATTTTGGTTACGATTTCACTTTTTCTTGGAATTCGATGTTATAGAACATCATTCCTTACTTATTTGACCTACTCATTCATAAGATTCATTCGGATCGCTCAAAATCCTTAAGAATCTTATACTTCCTTAAGAAAATTATAAAATAAATTTCTAATTCTTATTTCTTCATTTTCATACGATTTCAACTATATGAAATAATTTCTAATTTAATCTACTTCTTATCCTCATTAGGTTATGTGTTTGAACATTTTAAACTTAAAGAAAATTTAGAAGAAACTAGGATTCGGATTATCGTTCATCCTTAAATTCCTTTCGTCAGACAAAGTTTGCGTTCAAGCTAGCTTCTTCTCATTCTCCTTCTCTTCCTCTCCCATCCGAGCTCTCTCTCTTTCTCCCTCAAACGATAGGATTTTCAAAATCCCATTCAAATGAGATTAAGCTTCCTATTTATAGATTTTCAAGGTTAAGGGGCATTTTAGTCTTTTCATACCCTAACCTCCTTACTATTCATTACTTAAGGACTAAGTTAATGTAGCCCTCAAGTTTGATTAGCCCTTAAGTTTCGTAGTTCCGCCTTTCGGGTTTCGTCCGACAGTTTTAAAAACTGCGATTCTCGGAATCCAAATATTTTTGGATATTTCGTCTTTCCTTTACCGATTGAATATTACGTATTCTTCGAATTTTCGAAAAACTAAAAAACACTTTTCCACGTTAAGCGTTTTCCTTCACGTTTTTCCCTAACATAGCTAAACGAATGAAAAGTACACAATAGTACTTTTCATCATTTTTATTTCGTCCGATTTCTGCACGTTTTTTGAGAAAAACTTTTATCGGCGTACTTAACATTTCACGATATATTATCGTCAAATCTTTAGACGGAATGTCATTTCGACATACCGAACTCTCGGAAAGTCTTAGGTTATTCAAACCCTAACCCTTAGGTTTCGTCGGGTGAATAGTGTCTATTTCGTCTTTTTCCCCGGAAATATTTTGTTCCCGAAAATATTTTATTTTCGTCTTGAAAATTCTTACTTGTTCAATCTAGCTTGTAGCCAGAATCCTCCCGATTAATAATCATTCTAGGTTATAGAACGATTAATAAACACATAGGACATAATAGTATCAATAAAAATTCATTTTATTAATAACTAATTCTTTAAATCTTAATTTCTGGACAATCTGAATTTCCGGGTTGTCACATCCTTTCCCCCTTATAAAAATTCCGTCCTCGGAATTTCTACAAACCATACTTATACCCGGGTCATCACAGTGAATGCTTTGAAGCCATTACGGTACTTAAGGACGTATCTTTATTTGTTTTCTTATTTAGAAAATTTAGTACTTTTTGACTGATTAAACTTGTAGCAGGGAGCCACCTCGATATAGTGCCTGAAGTGAGACCTCCTTGCCTTCATAAACTCCACTGCAACCTTATATGACTCCTATTAGAGATTCTGGAGGTGGGATCTTCGATCCGCAGTAATCTGCAATTCTGCTACCAAAAACAGCCATGCACTTTATCTAATGTTTATTTCTGCTCTTTTTTTGTTTTGTTTATAGCCACGCCTATTCATGATTGCATTAGGACACCAATGCGTGATAGAGCATGGAATCCATACACACCAATGAGTCCACCAAGGTTTGTTTCTGATTTTTTTTCAACATATTTTTGTGCACAAATATGTTTATTAGTTTCTACTAGTCTATTATTATCATTCTGATAAGAGTTATCAAATGCACAATGCATGTATTCCAAAATTTTTAATTTCTAAAACGGAGACTCGTAATATTTCCCTGGGATATCTGAATTCTAAGGGTCCTGCATGTCTGTACCTGTACTAGAGGTTAAGGACATACAATGTAACAGAAACTATGCAGTTTTTATTAAGATGCTGGTTTTGCTGCATACAGTTTTTATTAAGATGCACCTACATACAGTTTTTATTTAGCTTATGCACCACAGACTAAAATCATTATTAAGATGCTAGTTCTGCTATATATTTGTATTGTAGCCTAGGGAATGCCATTTTTTGGGCTAACACTTTCAGATCTGATTGTTCTCTATTACATAGTGGGTGCAAGTTCGGCATTAGGAAGGTGTCTCTAATTTAAAGTGTGTGAAATTTTGGATGTTCCTCTTCCATCTGTATACAATCTGATTAATATGATTGTTAGGTTCACATAGTTATTCTTTAGCCTAGCAATTGCTGAGCGTAAGTTTATCAGTAATTATATTTTGAACATCTCTTTTCAGCTATTAAGGTTAGCTGTTCTTATGTGCTTTTGATAGTTATACTTCTCGTATTCCAAAATATAGGTCAATTTTGACATATTTTCAAACTCAAAATTGATATGAATTCATTCAAAATTGATATGTTATTGTGCCATCCACTGTTGCACTGTAAATGACATTGTGGATTGTGATGAGAGCTTACAAAATTCTTTGTTTTCTTATTTTTCGTCTTATTGAAATTGAATTTTGGTGTTTCTATTGCAGCATGAAGTCTTATTGAAATTGAATTTTGGTGTTTCTATTGCAACATGAAGTTTACATACCCAACTTTGATTTTCTTGAAGAAAATAATGATGAAGTGGATCTAACATGTCACACTTTATTCCTTCTAGTTCATTGTTATTCTTTCAGTTTTCTTATGTTAGTTAATAAATTTTGTAGGTACTATGGTCCTTGTGAGACCAAGATACAATGACAAATTTTGTAGTTATTGTGACTCGAGTATTATGATCTATTTATATGAAAGTTTTGATTTTATTAGCTCTTTATGCGTTAGCTTATCAATTAGTTTGAAAAAGTATGGCAATATTTATATTTACTTGAAAAGTAAATTTAATATTTCTTATAGAGATTAATAATAATAATAATAAATATGAAATCATTGATTTAAAAATTAACTATAATTTTTAATAAATTTTGATTATTTAGCAATTAATTTTTATTTATAAATTTATAATTTGTGAAGGAATTTTTCTCCCACTAATTTGAAGAAAGATTCTAAATTTATAATTAGTGAAAAAAAATATTCTCTTGTTAAATAAATTTGTTCCTCACAATATATTATTTGTGAGGGAATCAAGTTATTCACTAATTTCAAATAGTCCTTCTTAAAATATTATTTGTGAAGGAAACCAATCTTTCACTAAATAACAATATTCCATTACTAAATATAATTTGTGAATAAAAAAGTTATTCACAATATATCCTTCACAAAAAACATTTAGTTACTACTTAGCGAAGGATACCCAATCATGAGGAGGGTCTAATCGCGAAGCACTGCGTGTGAAGGAAATATTCCTTCGCAATAAATCACTTGTGAGTGATATAGGGCCTCTAGTGAAGGATTTGTCCTTCACTAGAGGCCATTTTTGGTGTAGTGACTCCTATTGAAGAGGAGATCAAGTTTGCGTAGTTCGAACCTGGTGTAAGAGGTTCAACGCTGAATGTGAAAGGAAAATAGGTGTAGAAATGTTTTTGTGGTTGTTTTTTGTAGAGAAATGGTAAAAATGTTTTTGTTATTTTTTTTGTTTATTACGACTGGGCCATATAGAATATGGTTGCCTATGTACTCCCGGGTATCAGGGAGATCAGGTCAACGTAGTTCGCCCCTCAAGACGAATCGCAGCCAAAGAGAAGTGTGAATCTCATGTGCAGGCTATACTGCGGGGAAAAGAAAGTTTGATCCCATAATGGGGATAAACTACAGGTGTGGAAAAAAGTTTGATCCCGTCTTCAGGATAAACTACAAGCGTAGAAAGGTTTAATCCCGTGTTCTGGATAAACTGCAGGTGTGAAAGGTTTAATCCCATCTTCAGGATAACCAAAATTGTGTGAAATATTTGAACTGAGGTGAAACTAGGCTACTGGTTTGAAGTGTATGTTTCCCTGAGGAGCATAAGAGTATGTAAGAAGGAAAGGGTTCAAAATCGGAATGACTGGTGATTTGATGATCAAAACCAAGATGTTTGTTTGATGGTAACTTCAGACATAGTACCGTTTTATGGTGTCCAACTTGATAAGCTGTGGAAATTCATCGCCATCCATTTCCTGCAATCTGAGAGCACCTCTTGTCAATACTTCCTTGACAACAAATGGGCCTTCCCAGTTAGGTGTGAATTTTCCCTTAGAATGATCTTGGTTGTCAATGATCTTCTTCAAAACCAAGTCATGTTGTTTAAACTGCCGTAGCCGAACTTTTTTGTTGTAGGGTCGTGCAATCCTCTGCTGATATAACTGACCATGGAAGATAGTCGCGGTTCGCCTTTCGTCTATTAGAGACAATTGGTGATTCCTGTCTTGTACCCATTAGTCTTCATCCAACTGAGCATCAATCAACACTCTAAGGGATTCCATTTCCACCTTTATGGGGAGCACTGCTTCCATCCCATAGGCTAATGAGTAGGGGGTTGCCCCAGTTGAAGTACGCATGAAAGTTCTGTAAGCTAATCAAGTCAGAGGAAAGAGGTCAAGCCATCCTTTGTGATTGGCGGACATTTTCTACAAGATCTTTTTGATGTTTTTATTAGCCGCTTCAACAGCACCATTCATCTTTGGACGGTAGATGACGGAGTTAAGGTGTTTGATGTGGAATTTTTTGTATAACTCCTCCATCATTTTGTTATTGAGGTTCTTAGCATTGTCTGACACAATGACCTCTGGTTGTCCATATCGACATATGACATTGTTTTTGATGAAAGCAATGCTGACTTCTTTAGTAACCTTGGGGAAGGATGCTTCTTCTACCCATTTGGTGAAGTTGTCGATCATGGTGAATATGAATCGATGTCCATTACTGGCTTTGGGCTCGATGGCCCCGATCACATCCATTCCCCACTTTGGACGTGGATGGAATTTCCATGAACCTGGCATTGATAGCACCTCTTGATGTGATCATCATAGTCAACTTTGAGTGTAAGCCAATAATGCCCTGTTTTGAGGATCTTCTTGACAAGTAATGGTCCGCTCATGTGAAGGCCACATACTCCACCATGGATCTCATTCATGAGCCTCTGAGCTTGGTCTTTATCCAGACATCTGAGGAGACCTAATCATTCATCTCTTTTGTAGAGTGCATCTTCGCTTAGGTAGAATTTCATAGCAAGTCGATGAATCCGCCTCTTCTCAGTTAGGCTCGCCTCAGCAGGTGTAGATCCATCTCATAGATACTCTTTGATGTATTGATACTAAGGGTTGTGGATGGGAGGTAGTTCATCCGTTACTTCTCCAACATAGTTCCCATATACTAGGGCCTTTTGCAGTGCAAATGTGATGCTTGACATGTTTTCCTTGTCCATTATGTGAATCAAGGAGGCCAATGTTGCTAACGCATCCACAAAATCATTCTTATTACGATGAATTTGTAGAAAGGAGATTTCTTCAAACTCCAAAGCCATCTGTAAAACTTGCCGATGGTAAGGCAGCAAATGTAATTCTTTGGTTTGATAGATTCCCGTGGATTATTTGATTACCAATTCGAGAATCCCCAAAGACAGTTAACCACCTGATGCCCATTGAACGGGCAAGTTTTAGCTCCATGATACAGCCTTCATACTCACTTCTGTTGTTGGTGCTAACAAACTATAATTTGACGGTGACGGGATACTGCTCCCCCATACCAGATACTATAACTGCTCCAGCTCCAGAACCTTTTGTGTTAATGACTCCATCAAAATACATTTTCCACGTACGACATGTATCGTAATGATGTTGTTTCTGAACTGTCATTATCCCTTCATCGGAGAAGTATGTTTCCAAGGGTTTATAATCCCCTGCAGTTGCGGCGGCCAGTTGATCCGCAATTCCTTGACCTTGGATAGACTTTTGCGTCACGTAGACAATGTCAAATTATTGTAGGATCAACTGCCATATGGACAGTCGACAATTCAGTATGGGCTTACTAAACACATACTTGAGAGGATCCACGTGGGATATGAGATGGGTTGTGTGACCATAGAGGTAATGATGTAACCTCATGGAAGCCTATGCTAAAGCACAACAAGTTTTCTCAATCATAGTGTACTTGTGTTCACTGATGGTGAATCTTTTGCTGAGGTAATAGATAGCTTGTTCTTGGCCTCTATTATCTTTTTGCCCCAGTATACAGCCCATGGCATTATCATTAATGGACAGGTACATGAACAGGGGAACATCATCCCTGGGTGGTACCAAAACAGGGCGTTAACCAACTGCTCTTTGATTGTAAGGAAGGCTTTCTGACACTCATCATTCCATTTCATGGAGGTGTTCTTCTTTAACAACTTGAAGATTGGCTCACAGGTTGCTGTGAGTTGAGAAATGAACCTGCTAATGAAGTTGATTCTTCCCAAAAATCCCTGTATTTCCTTCTTTGTCTAAGGAATGGGCATTTCCTTAATGGCCTGGATTTTGGTAGGATCCAGTTCAATCCCTTTGTGGCTGACTAGGAAACCTAGCAACTTTCCCGACTTAACACCAAAAGGTGCACTTGGCTAGATTCAACTTCAAGTTGTACTTAAGCAACCTGTTGAAAAGCTTTTTGATATGGTCTAAGTCGTCATCTACCTTTCGAGATTTGACTATGATGTCATCCACGTAGATCTCTATCTCTTTATGCATTAAATCGTGGAAAAGAGCCATCATAGCTTGATGATAGGTTTCTCCGGCATTGATGAGGCCGAATGATAACCGTCTGTAACAAAAAGTTCCCCAAGGTGTGATGAAAGCAGTTTTCTCACGGTCCTCCTCAGCGACCATAATTTGATGGTACCCCGCAAAGCAATCAACAAAGGAGTACATGTCGTATTGAGCACTGTTATCAATAAGAATGTGGATGAATGGCACGGGAAAGCTATCTTTAAGGCAAGCTTTGTTTAAATCCTGGTAATCCATGCAGACTCGCACCTTTCCTCCTTGTTTAGGCACGAGAACAATGTTGGATATCCACTCCAGATATGTAGACACCATGATAATGCCAGCTTGAAATTGTTTCATAATTTGTTCTTTAACCTTTAAACTCCATTCAAATTTCAATCACCTGAGCTTTTGCCTAACTGGCTTGAATCCTTCTTTAATGGGAAGGTGATGAAGAACAATGTCAGTGGAAAAACCCACCATGTCTTTATGAGAGCATGCAAACACATCCTGGAATTGGGTTAATAGTGCAACCATGTCATTGCCCTTATTTGTGGTAAGGTCTTAACCAATTTGGATTAGCTTAGGGTTTTCTAAGGTTCCAAGATTAAAAGAAGTGGTTTAATCAAAATTGGGTTTAGGTTTGTCTACGACCCATTCCTTAATCTCCTGAGGTGTCTCAATGTCCTCTTTTATATCCATCAAGTCTGAGTCCAACTTTGCATCAAAGTTACAGCCTTTGTGGAGAGAAGGCACCTCATCAGCAAGTACATGCACATCTAAATTCAGAGTCCTGAAACAAAATATGTTTTCACTTAATAAATGCAACTGTTTGATCATACAAAAGTGTTAGCATGTACTTGAGAAAATAACTGTTAATACTGTAAAGAAAAGCAAGCAATTAATGTTATCTACAGGGCAGAGGGGTTTTTCTGCCCATTTTACCCTCGTCGACCAATGCATGGAGTGATGCTCTAATTGTCGAGGGTAAAGTCCTGAAGGACTGCAGTGATGGAGGGATCGTCATTGTTCTCCTTCTCCCGAATGATAACCATAACATCTGGGCAATCATCGTCTGGGGTATATCTGTTTGTATGTTCATCATGAAAAATGATGCTTATGCCAGACATCATCAAGGCGATGTCATGTTTACATTTTCGTTCCTTTTCTTGAACTTCGGGATTAGGAATCAACACCTCTTTTGCTTTAATTGGCACTGGTTTAGGAAACAGCATGGCCACAACATTGGCTGGCACCTTTACTGGAGATGGTATCAACTAATGAGGTAAAGGTAGAGAAAATTACCGTGGGGCGGAAGCTTGAGGAACCTACTTATGCTTATGAGGGTTCCTGTGACTAGAACTGGCAGAATAGCCTAGTCCGGCTGTTCCAATTTGATTGGAAACTTGAATAGGGTGCTTAATAACCTGCTGATTTTTACCAAGCCCTTGTCCAGGTTGATGACCCAATTACATCTTTTCTTGAGTGGTCGACATAACCTCGGCAGAAATCTTGGGTACGGGAAGTGGAGCTCCAATAGAATGGTATTGCGTGGTACTCACATCCAGAGTATGGAAACTGGCTGGTTCAACTTCTGAATTAAAGCTGATGATTGGTAGAGTTCCTTGTTCAGGACATTCCGGCTTTGCGTTGACAGTGACTAGACTGTTATTGATAATGTATTTGAGTTGTTGATGTAGTGTGGAGGGAACGGCTCTAGCTATGTGTATCCATGGCCTCCCCAATAGTAGGTTGTATCCTGAATCTATCTTGAGGACGTGGAAGGATACATTTAATGTATTTGGACCAATTTCAATTGGCAACTCAATCTTTCCAATGGAATTTCGTCGGGATCCATAAAAAGCTCTGATAATCGTATGGCTGCTTTGGATCCGCTTGAGATTGACATTCATCTTTACCAAGGTGGCATAAAGATAGATATTTAGAGATGAACCTCCATCAATCAAAACTCCAGCTAGCATATACCCGGAAGACAAAATTGCAATATGCAATGACTTGCAATGACCGGTCCCTTCGGGCGGTATGTAGTCATCAGTGAAGGATATCACATTGTTGTTGAAAATGTGATCAACCAGATGTTGAAATTTTTCCACATCCACTGATTTTGGCAAGTAGGCTTCTTCCAAAACCTTCAATAAGATCTTTCGATGATCTTCGGAAGAGAAAACCAAGTCCAATATAGATATCTGGTGTGGAGCTTCTCGCAAGCTTAAAACTACCTTGGCTTCATTGTGGCCCATAGTGCAGAGGAATTTTTCAATATTCTCCATAGGAATGTTCCTCTTTGCTTCGCAAGTAGGTTTCATAACCCATTGAGGAAGTTACAATGGATTTTCCCTCGACACTGTAGCTGTAATATGAGACGTGGATCCTTCAACTTCTCCATAATTCCATAGAACTTTGTGTAAGCTAGCAACAGGATGTTGTGGTCTAAATGGTAAAGAAATTGGCTTTGGTGCGGCCACTTTCAAAGGATTGTCAGCTCCTTTGAGTTGAATTGGTTATATGGGAAATAGTTTGACAGTATCATCATCCACTTCTGATATAACTGCTATTGATCCATTCCATTTGGTAGGACATGCATTCCCACTCTTGAGTTACACAGTGTAATCATCTTCTAGTTGCAGGACACCGCTATCAATAAGATTCTGAATGAGATGGCGGAGTGCCTAGCATTCTTCTATGCTGTGACCGCGAGAATGTGAATGATATTGACACACTTCATTAGAATTGAATGTCTTGAACAGGGGTTAATTGGAGGCAGAAAGAAGGTAATTCTTCCTTCATTGATCAACATTTGCAATATCTACTCCATAGATTGGCCCAGATAGGTAAATTCCCTTTGATTGGCAAAATTCCAACGGGCTTTAGCACTTGCTCTCTTTGCAACCTTATCCTCCATAGCTTCTCTTTCTGAAGGTGGTGATGGAGCATTCATAACAAAAAGGAATGAGATAAGCATGCTCCTGACTGATTAATTGGCGTGTGACTTGATGTTGGTGGGTCACCAGTTCTGCCAATTGCTCAATTTGCTTGCAAAGAGTTATCATCTTTAGTTCCATAGTAAATTGGAACTTTGCCTAATCCCATCTGTTAACACCATTTTTGATGGTATGGGATGATTCACCATTAGAACCGGAACTCTGTCCAGTGCTCTAACTAATCACGTTGACCTCTTCTTCTTTGTGTTGAGGAAGAGGGTTGTCTTACACGTGAGGATGATCTGGTTTGGTGACCACGATCTCACCGTTATCTATTAAATCATGGTTCTTGTGTTTCAAGGCCCAACAATCATGAGTATCATGTCCAGGTGCTCTGGCATGATAAGCACACTTTCGAGTAGCATTAAAACCCCTCCCATTAGGGTTGGCTGGTGGAAGAAGATGTGTAATTTTCTTATGAGTAGTCAGAAGAGCAAGAATATTCTCGAGCGAGTCCCCTAAGGGTCTGAACATTTGAGGATGCTTTACTTCTCCACTTTTAGACAATGGAGGGTTTGAATATTGTGCTTGAAAAGGGGAGTAGTTTCTCCTTTGTATAGGAATGTTTTGATTGCCTTTTTGACCTTGTAGTATCAAGGAAACATCCTCCTCTTTCTTTTTATGGACCATCCGGGGGTTGTTTCCATAAGATCCGGATTGGATGTGCTCAGGAACTGCTTTAAGAGCGGCTAGGTCTTGAATTTTACAGGACTTCAATCCCATCTCAGCAATCTCTCCGTGCTTGATTATTTCAGAAAATGGTTTTCCAATACCAGCTAAGACTCTCTCATAGAAAGGAGCTTTCTATACATCTATGAATGTCATGACAATTTCTGATCCCGTCATGGAAGAAATAACTTGAGCAGCAAGGCGCCTCCACCTTTGAGCATACTCTCTGAAAGACTCATTAGACTGTTTCTTGACCTTGGTAATTTGGTACCGGTTCGGAGCCATGTAACGCCCCAGAAAATCGAACCTTTGTAAATACTTTTAATAATGAATAAAATAAAATTATTTATTATTATTACGTATGGATAAGATGAATGTCGTTCTATAACCTAGAAACGTTGGAATGTCGTAGTATTTTAACTACATGGGAGAATTAAAGTGTTTGAATTTCTAAGACGAAAATAAAAGCTTTCCGAGAAATTTTTCGAAAAATACTATTCATCGATTTCTGCAAGGGAATTATTTTTGAACTTCTGAGAAATACGTAATGATATAATATCAAGGTGATATCGATTATGTAATAATAATCTAGGTATGGAAAACATAATATTTCGTATGCGGACTTAATTTAGGAATGTTAGGTTAATTAAGCGTTAAAGGAAGAAAGTTGTGATAATATAATGTGTATTCATTATATGAAGGAAATGAATGTTAGTATAATATGATGTATTGTACTGTTATGTATAAAGAATGAGATAACATATATTATGAATTAATATACGAGCTAGCATATGTGAATTATACGTGGTGTATATATGTTAAGTTGTTAATTAAATGTAATGGACTTGTAGGATTATTAACCTAATAGTATAAGTCCAATAGAATGTGACAATCAAGCCCAAGTGTTTGATAAGTTATAAGTCCAAACTATGGTAGCACAAGCCCAACAAGAAAGTAGTTAGATTAATTAACAAAGCCCAATGAGAAGCCATGATCTATGGGGCAAATCAAGGGAGAAATGGGTAGACTTGATGGGCAAACATTTTGTTTGGTGCCCAAGTGTTGTGATGAGCAAAAAGGGAAGTGGCTAGAAAGTTAACTTAGTTGTAAGGTAATGAATAGCAAGGAGGTGGAATGAGGAGGTGGAATAAAGAGGTGGAATGGTATTATTGACCATTTTGCCCTAACCTTAAGTTGCCTATAAATAGAGAAGCCTCATTTCATTTGTTAGTTGTTCAAATTTCATCCAACTCCTCTCAAGATAAGCAACTTATTTGGTAGAGAGAATAAGCCACTTAAGCACTTATAAGCCACTTCAACCTTTGATAGATTTTCCAAAGTGAATTGAAGTCATAGTCTTCAAGGGTAAGACTCATATCTAGTATATCTTTATCTCATCTATGATAGGATTGATAAAGAAGGGGGATTGTTTGTTAAGAACATGTAGTAAGTTATTAATGAATGAACTTAAGCCAAATAAGTTGAATAGGCAATTTGAACTCTAATAAGTAAATAGAATCATGAAGAACTTATCATATGTTTGTCATATGATGTTAGTATATTGAATATAGTATGAGAACATTGATTGTTGGACTTAAGTTCATAGTAAGTCATAACCATGGAAATTTGTAGTTCATAAGTTAAATAAGTCATTGACTTATGAGAATAAGTGAAAACCTACTTTGATTATAAGTTGGTGTATTAAGTAACTTCTAATGATCATATGTTGGTTGAAATCCATTTAGAATCATTAAGAATGTAGTCTTGCCGGAATTCACACGATTGGACGATTATCGTCGAATTCGTGAAATTCTCGGAATGGAAGTCGTATTTTGTGTTTGAAGTCGAAAACGTTGAATTTCGATGAAAACAAGTCATATTTGGCATTATGGAGTTGCGAACTCAAAAAATGACCGAATTTCGACTTAGAACGAAGAAACGAGCGTTGAACGTTCACGAACGTTTATCGTTTTTGTTAAAAATGAACTCATAGGTGAAATTTTAGCAAACGAAGTCAAATAGATAAAATTCTTGCATGAATGCACAGAGTATGTAATTTGTGAACCGTAGACTTTTGAACGGACCAATTCGGACTTATACAAAGAAGTTATGAGTCCTGGAGTTTCGTAAAATTTTCAAAATTTTGCAAACTGACGGAGGCACAGAAATCGCATAGTGGCCAGCGACTCACAACTTTCTTTAAAACCTCACCAATGACAAAGACGAGGATGGAACCGTGCATCATCGCTAACTTCCATCATGACACGAGATATAGAGTTAAGTGTGAAATACGGCTTTCAGTCCTAGAGTTTTGATGGGAAAGAATGTTTACAAGTATATAATGAAAGATAATTCAATAGTAATGAACTAAGGTGTTAATATAACTTTGTTAAGGTATTGTTAGACATGTAATGTATGATGATTAAAGGTTGATAATCAATTGAAAGTGATCGTAATGTGAATGATGTAATGAAAAGCCAGAAACCATAATAACAGATCTAAGTCAGGATTTAGATTGAGATGAAGGGTAAGATATATTAGTATACATACTTGATTATATAAGACCTAATATGGTACGTTATATGATCACATATTGTAGAAACGTAGAGACCTAAAGTATACGTGTGATAATTAGTAAGCAGACGCTGAAGGAAAGTATTCTAACCCTTGTTCTAGTTCAGTCTGGACAAGTTTTGTAATTCATGTATTCTTTCACATGAAGTCTTGAATGATGAAGTCTAAAGCCAACTCTTTCGGCTAGACTTATATTATGATTCTTTCAAGCATGATTTATGTTTACCGAGTTATATTGGTATGGTTTTCAATCAAAGATCAAGTATGCTAAAAAAAAATTTGTTGTTTAACGATAGGCACGTGAGGTTGCCACAACTTAAACGTACATACGTTTAATGAATGTAGTGTTGATCAACATAGAGTACTATAGGCTGATCACCTATAAGTGCTCGTAAGCTATGTCGAACTTATGGACTTAGTGTTGGGTTGTCCTTTTCAAAAGAAATTATGAACTGCTCATAGTTCTGAGCCTTAGTTGATATTCTACTGAATATTGTTGTTGGAAAACGTTTTGAAGAAAAGAAGTGCTATTTTAAATTATCGATAGTACTTCGTAACTATTGTTCAGTTACTGAAGATATATGAGTTCTATGTTTCAAGCATGTTGTTTATTAGAATTATAGTATTTGCTGAGCTAGTCATGCTCACTCTTGCTTGAACCATATGAACACATCCAAGATCGAGCGGACCGAAGGCTCGGACAAGGACAAGGGCAAGGCGAAGATGAACCCTTAGATTACTTATGTAATAGAATAGTTGAATGTCTGTAATATATTGAATATTATGACAAGAACAAACGAATGGGTTACAAAGAACCTGGGAAATATAATATTATTTTGGATATATAGAAGTTATATTAGTCCTTTTGAGACTATTCAATTAAATGAATGAATGAATGGTAGTACAGTGTAGCACCATCTGTCGGGTTGGAAGAGACCCGAATTTGGGGGCGTCACAAGCCATCTGAGATTGAAAACTGTATTGAGTGAGGAAGGCGTGAGCTAGCTCTTCCCAGCTATGAATCTTTGAGTTGTCTAATCTGGTATATCATGAACGGGTTTCTCCAGTCAGAGTCTTCTGAAACAGATGCATTCTGAGCTTTTCATTTTCCGCGTAAGATCCAAGTCCTCCAATAAACACCTTTAAATGTGTATAATGATCCCCTAATCCGTCATATTTTTCAAAATCAGGGGTTTTGAATTTCTCTGGATAATGAACCCAGGGAAGATGCAAAGGGCAGCATCTGAAACACTTCCATGTGTTTCAATCCCTTTGAGAACGCATATAGTTTCCTCTATTTAGAGTACTTTCTTCCTGATATCAGCGGTGTCTAGATCTCCTTTGAGATGGGTGCTTTCAGGGTCTTTGTTGGTCATATCCAATGGAGGTTCTAGATTTGTTTTATCTAGACCTTGTGTTCCTCCTTGTATAGAGGATACTATATGTGGAGGCATCTTTGTACCCTGAGTGGACTGATGCAATTCTTTAAGCAAGACAACCAAATTTGTGATTTACTGACTTAATCTATCAAATTCTTCACAAGAAATAGGACTAGACTGGTCAGACGAAGACATGATTGGCTATAGGCTCGTGGTCTTTTTGGATTTTGTGCGGGTAACAGGCCCAATGATTTCCCTACAAAAGACTTATGTAGTTTAGTCTTAGGGTAATGTAAATATTATCATAATATGTCCGTTTTAGGAATGTTGTCCTGAAAACCAGGTGTTAATTGATAACATGTATGCATAAGCAATCTTCATATTTTCCATTACATAAAGATGAACATGGAAGAAAATTACAAGTAAATGCTTTTACAAGTAATTGAAAATGAAAGGTATGAAGAGACTTTCCTTTGCGTTTATTTTATCAGAGGTTATCCTATCTTAGGGTTACTCTCGCGGCTTTTTGGCATGAAGGTTCCCAGATCATCACAATCTACTTGACGGGAAGTTAATCCAGTCTTTCAACTGGAGCGAATCTGGGTGGTGCATTTTTTGAGCCCCGTTGGAATTATTCTTCCTACGAGTCCAGTAATCAAACACCGAGAGGATAGCCTCCTGGTGGAGGAACCACACAACATACATTCACATACAACGTGTCTAACCGTTTATGAAAATGATGACATGTACGAAGCACTAATATCATAGATAGATATAGTATAGTGCAGTAAGTAAAATGCATTCGTACACATTCATCATAAATGTAAATGCAACATTCACACACAAGCATACAATAGTTTTGAAAAGCTTGTAATAGTGGCTTAAGACCTTTTACTAGGAGTCCCCAGCAGAGTCGCCACCTGTCGACGTCGGGATTTTTTGATGTCCCTTTTCGTTACTTGTTCTTTGGTGTTCTCATGTTAATGTGAGATTTGTTTGAAAAAACAATCAAAAAAGGTTCGACATGTATAATATCAACTTTTTGACTTTAAGAGTTGCCAGTTGGTGTATTTAACTGGTTGCACCAACGCAACCGAAAAGGTTTGCACATTTACCCAGTGATGTGACACTACTAAACAGGTCTGTGAAACTGAGATTCATTTGAGTTCGGGGGCTTGATTATGCGGAGGGAAGGTGTTAGGCACCCCCCCGACATTCGTGTTGCCACGATGACCGCCACTTTTCAAGAAACTGTTGTATGAATGTGTGTGTGTGTGTGGATCAATGTGCAATTATTTAAAAGTAGTGCGAGGCCTCGTTCGCACCTATATAGAAAGGGTTTGAATTTATAGAAAAATTCAGTTTTAAGCAAGATATAGCAATGAAGTTTTGTAAAAAGAGGTTTTTCAAACCCTGTGCTCAATAGGAATTGAGACCTTTTTATACTTCCATTATATTGTTAAAATGTTCTATTTTGTTTGCTTTTATTTTCGAGATCTGAAGCATCTTGAGAAAATAATATCTGCAGCGATCTTAAACTCCTCATGGGCATGACAGCCATCCAAGGAAATTCAGACACTATAAATAATGTACAAGCTGCTTACACCTAAAAAATGTCCATCATGGGAACCGAATCTAGATTTAGTAGACTGAATCTGTGATCACATGATTCCTAGGCTCACATGATACTGCAGTTTGTATGGAAAGTAGGAAGCAATTATATATATAAAATCTGTAAATATATATATACAGACATGATCAACCACTACGAAGCAACTCCATAGGGGATCAGAAATGTAAATATATAAAAGCAGTAAAAATATATATATGGACATGATCAACCACCACAAAGTAAACTCCAGGTGGGACGAAATGTAAATAAAGCTGTAAAAGCAATCAACTACCACGAAGTAAACTCTAGGCAGGACGAAATGTAAAAAAAGCTGTAAAAGGCCACGGAGTAAACTTCAGACCTGACAGAAATGTATATATATATATATATATATATATAAGCAGTAAACGTACCAGATGTAAATCCAGGCTCATCGGATATGTCCAATAATAATTATATATATATATATATAAAAGCAGGTAAATGCTCCGGATATAAAATCCAGGCTCATCAGATATGTCTGACCATAGTTATATATATAAGTATATATATATAAAAGCTAGTAAATGCTCTAGACATAAGTTTAGGCTCAATCGAGGTATAGATAGATAATGTTAGCCCATATATAAAATATATATATATATATATAGATAGAAATGAAAACCACGGACTGAAGTCTGGGCATACGCACACAACACGACTCTCAATGTGTATAACAGTGTGTGCAAATATGAAGAAAAAGGCTTTATAGAATGTAAGAAGGCTTACTGTGGGCTGCCAATGTAGACTTCTATGACTCTATATGGATAAACACTCAGCTCCCGCCGGATAAATATATAGCTAAATGTGAGCTAACAGATGTTTAGAATGAGGAAACACTCAATATGGGTGTGTACAGAGCAAGTTGGATAGGGATTCCTCGCCTTTCTCTCTTTTTCTCTCCCTCAAAATGGCTGGCCCAAGGTCTATATTTATAGACTGATGGCTGCATCCATACATGCGGCAGCCGCAGTTGTACCTACAGCTGATCAAGGTTTCCCCGGGCTTCGCGGGTCCCGTAGTCTCGAAGTACGTGCACTCGTGCACTGTAATGTCCACTCGAACTTGCAAAACTTCAATCCGAGCATCCGAACGAGGTATATGTGACCTTCTTCGGACCACTTGTGTCGAGAGTTACGCAATGACATGGATTAGAGGTTGTACGAAGTCAGGAAGAGGGGACCATACCCATAGTCTTCAAGCTTCAAATTCTATCCGCTGTGTTGCCACGGGTAATAGTCACTCGGGATTGTAACTTCTCGATTCTTGTGGGACATCGTTTTAGGTATGTATGTATGTATGAAGTGTTGAGACGACGCACAGGTGTTGAAGTAGCAAGATGACGTTTGACTCTTCATTGGGGTTATCGCCGGTTTGAGTTGAAAGTAGACGTTGCTCAGGGTTACATCTGAGATTGGACTACTTGTTTGTATGCCGCACTATCATCTTGTGAGGGTGCCTATCTGCCCGGTGTTAGCTCTGGGTCTGAGGTATGAGTGCCTTGGCAGGAGGTCTGAGATTGAAGCTGATAGCATGCATTTGAAATAAGGACTTCCGAAGTTATCGCTGGAAATGCGATAACATTCCTTGGGGTTATCGCCAAGGATGAAACTCGGGGTTATCTCCGAGGTTGGAAATGATCCTTCCGGTGTGTGTTCCGGGGTTGGAAATGATGTTCCCGGTGTGTGTCCCGGGTTTTGAGATTGATCTCCGGTAGTATCCGGAATGGATGTGAGATGTCTTCCAGGGTTATCTCCGAAAGACGAATATTCCCTCCTGCAATGTCAGTAACAGGCGTGTAGAAAATTTCGAGTGTCTACAAACCACATGCTAAAAATCTCTATACATACAATCCGCCCACTACTCCCTCCTTTTTTTTTGCATTTTTTTATTACTTAATTTGGGTCTAGAATTTCCCCAATTTGTTGGGCTAAGCATGGGCCATTCTCTTTAATTGATTTGGGCTCTCTAATTAATTAGTTTGGGCCATGTAAAATACTAAGGGTCAAATACCAAAATTTTATCTTACCCTAATTATTTAATTAGGGTTTCTATTCCACTCATTTGGAATTTAAATAATTACTCATGGACATTTAATTCTATAACCCGTTTAGACTTTCTTTAATTAGGTTAAAATAAATAATAAATTGAGATAATAAAATAAATCTCTTAGGTTAGTATATATTTTAAATACTAAAATTCTTCAATACTACTACACTTGAGTTATTTAATCCACATTCCTAATATATAATATTAGGTTATAAAGCTTTCTTTTAATTCACTATATATAATAAATAAATATATATACACATCTATAATATATCTATATATATATATATATATATATATATATTTAGTCAAATACATCTCATACATATATCATAACATATTTATTATCATTGATAAATAATTATTCTTTACATTTAATCACATATTCAAGTATATGACACAAAGTATTTCATATATTGTTAAATAATTTAATATACTTATTTGTTGACTTTCCTTATTGTTCCACTAATTCATTAACTTAATTAACCCTAATTGGCTTAATACGTTATTACATAATCATATAATTACTTTATATTAGTCATATCAATTTAATAACTTAAAGATAATAAATATTTTTAATTTACCATTCAAGGTTAACATTCAAGTTATGTTAATTCTCAACATAACTTATCTTACTCTTACTTAATCAAATAGATCAAGTATTCATCTTAGTTAACTTAAAATAATTAAAATAACTAACTCACTTAATTCACATAATCACTTATATGCTTAAAAGGAAATTTATTCGTAAAAATATACATATATAATCGTATAAAATTCTCATTCCTTACAAGTATCTTGAATGATGTTAATAAAATATAAATTGATGGTGAGAGAAGAAAACCAATATACCTACAAATAAATATTGGATAGAGATTAATAAATTGAATTACTATTTAAGTGATGATTAAATGTATGGGTTAAATAAATTGCACTGAGACAATTTATCCGAGAAAAGGAATGAAATGATTATATATAATAATTACATAATTCATTTGAGTTAAGTAAAATAATTTGTGGAATAAATATTAACTATTTTAATGGAAATATTTATTTTAATAGAGATATTTATTTTAGTTACAAAGGTAATTTCATAATTTATAGTGTACTAATTATACATGTTATAAACCCAGAGATAACTCCGGGAGGTCAGGCACACCTCAGAGACAACCCTGAGGACATTCAACACTTGTAGCAGCCCAATCTCAGAGATAACCCTGAGCAACGACTGCTATAGCAGCCCAAACAAAAGAAAACCCCGGTGAGGGGCAAAAATATAATTTTGCCACCTCAATCCCACATGCGCGCCATCTCAACACATTTGAACATACATTCTACACAGCAGTGTCCTACAAGAACTAATAGCTCCAATCTCGAGTGACTACTACACAGGATAGCACACCGAATAGAATTTAAAGACTTGAAGACCAAGGGCATGGTCCCATCTTCCTGACTTCATACAATCTCTAATCCCATGTCATTTCTGTAGCTCTCAACAACAGTACTCCGAAAAAGGTCTTATACACCTCAATCGGATGCCCAGATTGAAGTTCTAAAAGTTCGAGCGGACAACATGTCTGCGTGCACGTACTTTGAGACGACAGGAGCCACGAAGCCCAGAGCACACCGGACAGCCGCAAGTGCACCTGCAGCTGCCGCAAGTACACCTGTGACTCCCCCCTCTATAAATAAAGGGCTTGGGGTCGCCATTTTGTAAGAGAAAAAGGCGAGGAAGCCCTGTCCAATTTGTTCTGTACACATTATATACTTAGTGCTTTCTCATTTTAAACACTTGTGAGCTTATATTTGGCTATATTTTTACTGGTGGGAACCGAGTGCTCATCCATTTAAAGCTATAGAAATCTTCTTTGGCAATCCACAGTAAGCCTTCTTAAACTTTTTAAAGCCTTTTCTCCACATTCTGCACACACTGTTCTTCACGTTGAGAGTCGTGTTGCGTGTATATGGACTAACATTATCAAGTTATGCCTTGATTATGCCTGGACTCACGTCCGGAGCGTTTATTGCTTACATATATATATATATATATATAAACTGTTGTCGAACTCTGTTCGATGAGCCTGGATTTTATATTTGGTGCATTTTATATCGCTGAAATGATAAAGCAAGCCTGGATCGATATATATCTGGTGCCTTTACCGCTTATATATATATATATATATTTAGATTTATGTCAGGCCTAGAGTTTACTTCGTGGCCTTTTACTACTTTATTTACATTTAGTCCCGCCTAGAGTTTACTTTATGGCGGTTGATCATTTTTACTGCTTTATTTACATTTAGTCCCGCTTGGAGTTTACTTCATGGTGGTTGATCGTCATTACTGCTTTATTTACATTTCCAATCCCCCATGGAGGTGCTTCGTGGTGGTTGATTGTCTCTCTCTCTATATATATATTTACTGCTTTTATATATTTACATTTCCAGTCCCCCATGAAGTTTACTTCGTGGTGGTTGATAGTCTGTATATATATATATATATATATATATATATATATTTACAGCTTATATATATATATATAACTATTTACAGCTTTCATACAAACTGCTACATCATGTGAGCCTAGAATCATGTGATCACAGATTCAGTCTCCTGAATCTAGATTCAGTTCCCGTGATGGACATTTTCGGCTGTAATCAGCTTGTACATTATTTACGGTGTTCGAATTACCTTAGATGGATATCATGCCCACAAGGAATTTGACATTGCTATATACCTTATTTTCTTGAAGATGCCTCGCATCACGAAAATAAAAGCAAATAAGCCAAACATTTAATAAAATAGAAGTATCAAATGCCTCAATTACTATTGAGCATAAGAGTTTGAAAAACCTCTTTTACAAAACATCATTGCTATATCTTGTTAAAACTGATTTTTTACACAAATTCAAACCCTTTGTATATAGGTGTGAACGAGGCATATCACTACTTCCAAATAATTGCACATTAATCCACACGCACACACACACACATTCAGATAATAGTTTAATTAAAAAGTGGTGGTCACCATAGTAACACGGATGTTGGGAGGTGCCTAACACCTTCCCTCCGCATAATCAAGCCCCGGACACTAACGATTCTCGGTTTCACAGACCTATTAAACAGTGTCACATCACTGGGTCAATGTGCAAACCTTTTCTCGGTTGAGATGGTGCAACCATTTAAAAATACCAACTGGCGACTCTTACAGTCCAATCGTCGACATATACATGTCGGACCTTTTCACAACTTGTTTTTTCAAAAAAATCTCACCTAACATGAGAACACCAAAAGACAAGAACAGAAAAGGGACAATAAAAATCCAAACGTCGACATGTGACGACTTTGCTGGGGATTTCCAGTAAGAGGGCTTAAGCCGCTATTACAAGATTTTCAAAACTGTTATATACTTGTGTGTGGATGTTGCATTTAAATCTGAATGAATGTGTACAAATGCATTTACTTACTCCACTTAATGCTTTACAATAAAGTGTTTCACACATGTCATCATTTCTATAAACGGTGAGACACGTTTTATGTGAATGTATGTTGTGTGGTCCCTCCACCAAGAGGCTATCCTGTCGGTGTTTGATTACTGGACTAGTAGGGAGACAAATTCCAATGAGGCTCAAAAATGGCACCACCCAGATTTGCTCCAATTGAAAGACCAGATTAACTTCCCGTCAAGTAAATTGCGAGGATATGGGAACCTTCATACCAAAAAGTCGCGAGAGTAATCTAAGATAGGTCAGCCTCTGATAAACCAAATGCGGAGGGAAGTCTCTTCATACTTTCCCATTTCAATGACTTGTAATTACATTCCATGTCAATCTCATTATAATGGAAAGTATAAAGGAAAATATGTACATGCATTCCTTTTTTTCCACGCTATCTTTCAAACAGCTAACATCCGTTTTGCAGGATAATACTCCTAAAAATGGACACATCACATAGCATGTAAACTTTATATATTCCTTAAGACTGAACTACATAAGTTTTTTATAGGGAAAACAATTGGGCCTCTTACCCGCTCAAAGTCCAAAAAGGCAACAAGCCTACAACCAAGTATGGCTTCATCTGGTCAGTCTAGTCCTACTCCTGTCTCTGGCGAGGAGGTTGAAGGACTAAGCAAACAAATTACAAATTTGGTTGTTCTGCTTAAAGAACTACACTAGTCTACTCAGGGTCCATGAATACCCATACATATAGAATTCTCTGCATAGGGAGGAACTTAAGGTCTAGAAAAAGAAGCTCACATGCCTGAGTTTCAACCGGACAAAACTAATAAAATCCCTGAAATCACCCATCTCAAAGAAGATCCAGACACCAGTGAGATCAAGAAGAAAGTCCTTCAAATGGAAGAGACCATTCGGTCTATCAAAGGGATTGAAGCACACGAGTGTGTTTCATATGCTAACCTTTGCATATTCCCTAGTGTTCAATGTCCATAGAAGTTCAAAACTCCTGACTTTGAAAAATATGACGGGTTGGGAGATCCTTACACACATTAGAAGGTATTCATTGGAGAGCTCCGATCTTATGCAGAAGATGAAAAGCTCATAATGCAGCTGTTTCAAAAGAGTCTAACTGGAGAAGCCAGATTATGGAACACCAGATTAGATAATTCTAAGATCCATAGCTGGGAGGAGCTATCTCATGCCTTCCTTAGTCAGTATAGTTTCTAGTCTCAGATGGCTCCAGACCGGTACACAATTACCAAGGACAAGAAATAAGCCAATGAGTCTTTTTGAGAGTATGCTTAAAGGTGGAGGCGCCTTGCTGCTCAAGTTACTCCCTCTATGACTGAGTCAAAAATGGTTATGACTTTTATAGACATACAAGAAGCTCCCTTCTATGAGAGAGTCTTAGCTGGCATTGACAAGCCATTTTCTAAAATGATTAAACATGGAGAGATGGTTGAGATGGGATTGAAGTCAAGAAAAATTCAAGACCTAGCCGCCTTAAAAGCTGTTACTGAGCATATCCAGTCTGGAAGTTATGGAAACAACCCAGGAGAGATAATAAAAAGAAAGAGGAGGATGTTTCCTTGATATTACAAGGCCAGAAAGGCAGTCAGAACATGCCTATCCAGAGGAGAAACTACTCCCCTTTTCAAGCACAGTCTTCCAACCCTACATTGCCAAAGAGTGGAGAAGTCCAACGCAATCGAGTGTTCACACCCCTAGCGGACTCACTCGAGAATATTCTTAATCTTCTGACTACTTAGAAGAAAATTACCCACCTTCTTCCACCAGCCAACCCGAATGGGAAGGGTTTCAATGCTACCCGAAAGTGTTCCTGTCATGCTGGAGCTCCAGGACATGATACTCAGGATTGCTGGGCCTTGAAACAGAAGATCCAGGACTTAATTGACAATGGTTAGATCGTGGTGACTAAACCCAACTAACCTCATGTGCAAGACAACCCTATTCCTCAACATAAAGAAGAGGAGGTTAATATGATTAATTAGAGCAGTGGACAGAGTTCCAATTACGTTGTTGAATCCTCCCAAAATAGCAAGGATAATGCTGATAAATGGGATTATGCACAGTTATAGTTTATGATGGAACAAAAAATGAAGGCTCTATTTGAGCAGGTTAATCAATTGGCAGAACTGGTGATCCATCAGCATCAGGTCACACACCAATTAATCAGCCAGAAGCATGCTAGTCTTCTTCCTCTTATTATGAATACTCCATCATCACCTTCAGAAAGTGAAATGCTTGAGGATAAAATTGTAATAAGAGCAAGTGCCAAAGCCCGTCGGGATTTTGCTAACAAGAGGGAATTTACATACCTTGGCCAACTGATGGGGGTGATATTTCAGATGCTGGTTAATGAAGGAAGAATTACAACTCTGCTACCTCCAATCAATCCTCATTCCAGATGGTTCAATTCTAATGGAGTATGTCAGTATCACTCCCACTCTCGCAGACACAACACTGAAGAATGTTGGGCACTCCGCCATCTTATTCATAATCTAATTGACAGTGGTGTCCTGCATTTTGCAGATAATGACATTGTGTTACTTGAGAGTGAGGTCTTATTTCCTACCAAATGGAAGGAGGTCATAGCAGTTATATCCACTGAAGATGATTCGGCTGCCAGACCACCCACAATATAAGTAATTTAACTCAAAGGTGTTGACCATCCTTTAAAAGTGGTTGCGTCAAAGCTAATTACATTGCCATATATACCACAGTATCCTGTTGTCAGCCTACAAAAAGTGCAATGGAATTATGGAGAGGTTGAAGGATCCACATCCCACATAACTGCTGCAGTGTTGAAGGAGAACCCACTGTATCTTCCCCTCCAGGTGATGAAGCCTACCATCAAATCAAAGGGGACAGTTCCCATTAAGAGGATTAAAGAGTTTCTCTGTACTATGGGTCATAATAAACCCAAGGTGGTTTTAAGCTTGAGAGAAGATCCACAAAAAATTTCCATACTAGACTTGGTTTTCTCTTCCGAAGATCACAGGAAGATCTTGCTAAGGGTCTTTGAAGAAGCCCATTTGCAGAAATCAGTGGATGTTGAAAGATTCCAGCATCTGGTTGATCACATTTTTAACAACAAGGTGATATCATTCACTGATGATGACATACCTCCCGAAGGGACTGGTCATTATAAAGTCGTCAGACATAGCTGCTCATCCTCCTCTAGATATATGGTGGGAGGAGTTTTGATAGATGGAGGGTCATCTTTAAATATCTATCCTTATGCCACCTTGGAGAAGATGAATATCAATCTCAAGAGGATAAAAAGCAGTCATACGGTTATCAAAGCTTTTGATGGATCCCGACGAAATCTCGTTGGGGAGATTGAACTACCTATGGAGATTGGTCCACATACATTTAGTGTATCCTTTCATGTGCTCAAAATAGCCACATGATATAATCTACTGTTGGGGAGACCATGGATTCATATGGCTAGAGTCGTCCCTTCCACCCTTCACCAGCAACTTAAATACATCATTAATAATAACCTAATCACTATCAATGCTGAGCCAGAATGTCCTGAACAAGGTGACATACCACTCATCAGCTTCAATTCAAAAGTTGAATCGGTTAGTTTTCATGTCGTGGAGGTGAGCAACACTCATTACCATCCCATTGGGGTGCCGCCTCTCACACCCAAGATTTCTACCAAAGTAATTTCGGCAACTCAAGAGATGATATCATTGGGTCATCAACCTAGACAAGGGTTGGGAAAAGATCATCAGGGCATTAAACGCCCAATTCAAGTTCCCAGTCCAACAGGAACAGCTGGATTAGGCTATTCTTCTAGCTTCAGTCACAGGAATCCTCATAAGCACAAACATATTCCTTCATCTTCAGCCACACAGTGGTTATCTCCACCTACAGATCCTGAGCTGGTACGGTCTCTAGTAAAGGTTTCTGCCCATAAAATGGATATGTTATTTCCTAAACCGATACCGGTCAAAGCAAAAGTGGTCTTGATTCCTAATCCCGAAATGGAAGAAAGGGAACGAAAATGTAAACAAGACATCGCCAGGAGATTGTCTAACCTACGCATTAGTATCCATGATGAACACACAAATAGATACACTCCAGACGATGATTGTCCAGACATTATGGTCATCATTCGGGAGAAGGAGGACGATGACAACCCCTTCATTACTGCCATCCAGCAGGATTTCACCCTTAACAATTGGAGCATCAGTCTTTATATTTGTCGACAAGGGTAAAAAGGGCAGAAAACTCCCTCTGCCTTGTAGATAGTAATAACTACTTACTTTTTTACAAATTATTAGCAGTTGTTTTGTCCATACATACTAACACTTTGTATGATTGAATAGTTTCATATATTAAGTGAAAGCATATTTTGTTTTAGGACTCTGAATTTAGATGTGCCTATACTTGCTGATGAGGTGCCGTTTCTCCACAAGGATTGTAACTTTGATGAAAAGTTGAACTCAGACTTGATGGAAATACAAGAGGACACTGATATACCTTGGGAGATCAATGAATGGGTTGAGGATAAACCCAAACAAAATCTTGATCAAACCACCTCATTTAACCTCGGAACCTTAGAAAACCCTAAGCTAATCCAGATTGGTACGAACCTCACTCCAAACCAAAGGAATGACATGGTTGCGCTATTAACCCAATTCCAGGATGTGTTTACATGGTCTCACGAAGACATGGCCGTTTTATCCACTGACATCATTATTCATTGCCTTCCCATCAAAAAGGGATTCAAGTTAGTCAGGCAGAAGCTCAAGCGATTAAAACCTGAGTGGAGTGTAAAAGTTAAAGAAGAAATTATGAAACAATTTCAAGCAGGCATCATCATGGTGTCAACATACCCTGAATGGCTATCCAACATAGTCCCCATGCCTAAACCAGGAGGAAAGGTGCGAGTTTGCGTGGATTACCGGGATCTGAATAAAGCTTGCCTTAAGCATAGATTTCCCGTGCCATTAATCCACATTCTCATTGACAATACTGCTCAATACGACATGTACTCTTTTGTTGATTGTTTTTGTGGGGTACCATCAAATTATGGTTGCTGAGGAGGATCGTGAGAAAACTGCATTAATCACGCCATGGAGAACCTTTTGCTATAGACGGTTGTCATTCAGCCACATTAATGCCAGAGCTACCTACCAATGGGCCATGATGGCTCTTTTTCACGACTTAATGAACAAAGAGATAGAGATCTACGTGGATGACATTATTGTCAAATCCCAAAAGGAAGAAGACCACCTAGACCATCTCAGAAAAGCTCTTTAATAGGTTACATAGGTACAACTTGAAGTTGAATCTAGCCAAGTGCACCTTTGGCGTTAAATCAGGCAAGTTGCTAGGTTTCCTAGTCAGCCACAAAGGGATTAAGCTGGATCACACCAAAATCCAAGCCATTACAGAAATGCCCATTCCTCAGACAGAGAAGGAAATACGGGGATTTTTGGGAAGAATCAACTTCATTAGTAGGTTCATCTCCCAACTCACAACAACCTGTGAGCCTATCTTCAAGCTGTTAAGGAAGAACTCCTCCATGAAATGGAATGATGAATGTCAAAAAGCCTTCCTTATAATCAAAGAGAAGCTAATCAAAGCTCTAGTTTTGGTACCACCCAGGGATGGCATTCCCCTGTTCATGTACCTGTCCATCAATGACAATGACATGGACTGCATGCTGGGATAGTAAGATGATAGAGGCAAAGAGTGAGCTATCTACTACCTCAGCAAAAGATTCTGCAGCAGTGAACACAAGTATACTCTAATTGAGAAGACTTGTCCTGCTTTAGCATGTGCTTCCATGAGTTTACAGCATTACCTCCATGGTCACACAACCCATCTCATATCCCGTGTGGATCCTCTCAAGTACGTGTTCAGTAAACTCATGTTAAATTGTCGGCTGTCCAGATGGCAGTTGATCTTACAAATTGACATCGTTTATGTGATGCAAAAGTCTATCAGAGGTCAAGGAATTGTAGATCAACTGGCCGTTGCACCTTTAGGGGATTTCAAACCCTTGGAAATATACTTCCCCGATGAAGGGGTAATGATAATGCAGCAACACCATTAGTACGATACACACCAATCATGGAAAATATATTTTGATGGAGCTGTTAATATGGAAGGTTATGGGGCTGGAGCAGTTCTAGTATCCGGTACGGCAGAGCAATATCTTGTCGCTATCAAATTGCAGTTTGTCAGCACCAACAACACAACTGAGTATGAAGGTTGTATCATGGGGCTAAAACTTGCCCAATCAATTGGCATCTGGCGATTAACTGTCTTTTGAGATTCAAAATTGGTGATCAGACAAACCACGGGAATCTATCACACTAAAGAACTACATTTGTTGCCTTACCATCGGTAAGTTATCCAGATGGCTTTGGAGTTTGAAGAAATAAACTTCCTCCATATTCCTCGGAATAGGAATGACTTTGTAGATGCGCTTGCAACTTTGGCCTCCTTGATCAACATACTTGACAAGGAAAACATGCCAAGCATCACATTTGCCCTACAAAAGGCTCCAGCCTATGAGAATTACATTAGAGAAGTATCGGATAAGATACCTCCCATCCAACAACCCTAGTATCAGCATATCAAGGAGTATTTGTGAGATGGATCTACATCCGCTGAGGCGAGCCCGACTAAAAGAAGGCGGATCCTTTGACTGGCTATGAAATTTTACCTGAGCAAAGATGCACTCTACAAAAGAGATGCATGACTAGGTTTCCTCATATGTCTGGACAAAGACCAAGCTCAGAGGCTCATGGATGAAATCTATAGTGGAGTATGTGGCCTATACATGAGTGGCCCCCTACTTGTTAAGAAGATTCTCATAATAAGGCACTACTAGCTCTCCCTCAAGACTGACTGTGATGATCACTTCAAGAGGTGCTATCAATGTCAAATTTATGGGAATGTTATCCATGCCCCTCCAAGGGAGCTCCACAATATGATTTCACCTTGACCTTTCTCAATGTGGGGAATGGACGTGATCGGGCCCATCGAGCCCAAAGCCAGTAATGGTCATTGGTTTATCTTCACCATGATCGACTACTTCACCAAATGGGTAGAAGCAGCCTCCTTCCCCTGGGTTACCAAAGAAGTTATCATTGGTTTCATCAAAAACAATGTCATTTGTCGATATGGATAGCCAGAGGTACTTAAGAAACTCAACAACAAAATGATGGAGGAGTTATGCAGACAATTCCACATCAAACACATTAACTCCGTCATCTACCGTCCAAAGATGAATGGTGTTGTTGAAGCAGCTAATAAGAACATCAATAAGATCATGCAAAAGATGTCCGCCAATCATAAAGGATGGTCTGATCTCATGCCTCTAACTCTATTAGCCTACCGAACTTCAATGCGTACTTCCACTAGGGCAACCCCCTACTTATTAACCTATGGGCTGGAAGCAGTAGTTCCCATAAAGGTGGAAATGGAATCCCTCAGACTGTTGATAGATGCTCAGCTAGATGAAGACCAATGGTTATAATACAGGTATCTCAAATTATCTTTAATAGACAAAAGGAGAAGTTATACTATCTTCCATGGTTAACTATACCAATAAAGGATCGCCAGATCCTACAACAGAAAAGTTTGGCTACGACAGTTTAAACAACATAACTTGGTTTTGAAGAAGATCATTGACAACCAAGATTAGTCTAATGGAAAATTCACTCCAAACTAGAAATGCCCATTTATTGTCAAGGAGGTATTTACAGAAGGTGCTCTCAGATTACAAGAAATGGACGGCGATGAATTTCCACAGCTTATCAACTCGGACACTATGAAATGATAATATGTCTGAGGTTAACATCAAGCAAACATCCTAGTTTTGGATCACCAGATCACCAGTCACTTTAGGTTTTTTAACCCTTTTCTATATATAACCCTTTCTTCATACCCATCTGCCCCATCAGGGATAAACACACACTTCAAGCCAGCAGCCTAGTTTTTAGATCATTAGATCTTTCAATCCACTTCATTTCAAACCTTTCTGGTTATCCCACCACAGATTGAACCTTTCACACCCGCAGTTTTATCCCACCAAGAATAAAACTTTTCACACTCGTAGTTTTGTCCTGCTTGGGATAAGACTTTTTCACACATGCAGTTTATCCTGTACAGGGGATAAAACTTTTCACTTATAGTTTGTCCTAAACATGGGATCAAACTTTTCGATTGCAAATTGCCCTACATATAGGGTGAACTACGTCGACCTGATCTCCCTGTTACTTGGGAGTACGTAGGCAACAATTTTTTAATGGCTCGGTCGCAATAAAAAAATAAAAACAAAAACACACTTCTACACCCTTCTACACCTCTTCACAAACAACGTTGAACCTCTTACACCAGGTTCGAACTACGCAAACCTGATCTTTTCTTCAATAGGATTACGTAGGTAGCCATTTATGGTTTGGTCTTACCCCTACCAAAACACAAATACTTGTCACATGGTACTGGCATCAAACTTCAATCCACCACATTTCATCGGCTTCATACCAAAGGGATGGAACTACCTGACCTCCCCGTAAATGGAGAGTTGGCGACCATCTAAGCTGCGGTTGAGTCCTCGAAGAGAAACACCATTCCATAAAAGATGGAACTACTTGGGATCTCCTCTTCAATAGGAGTGCCAATAACCATCTGTGGTGCGGTCAATCTCAGAGAGGAAAGCCACACTTTTCTCCACATCTTCATACAGAAACCAGTCCTAAGACACCAAAGAAGGTAGGGGATACAAACAGATCAATGATCCAATCCAAAAATCCTGAGACATCTCAATTTCCACCCATCAAGGATAAGTTCACAATACATCCAGATCACAAGCCCTAAAGAAACAGGCAAATATCAAGCAAGTAACAAGGCACAACTAAAAGATAAGTAAATCAAAATATATTTCCCTACCATATATAATGTTGTTTGATATATACAATATGAATTGTACATGACAAATTGGATAAGCTAGTCTTTGCAGGAAAATACAAGCCTATCTACAATCTCGTGGATATACGAGCTATCAAATCCAATATGGCTTCTCTCTCCGAAGGAGGTAATGTTGTGAGCTCCTGCCCAAGGGTATCTACATGAGCTAACAGATCCACAACCAACTGCATGGTGACATGATGCTCATCTATACATGCACTCATCTATACATGCACTCATCTCAAAGAACTCATCTATAATGCTAGTAAGTAGATCTCACTTTAACAATCAATGCATCTCTGATGATCTCGCCTTATCCCGCTCAACAATAGCGGTGTCTCTATGAGCTAAAGCATCATCTCTCTCTAATAGAGAGACATTTCTCCCATCAAGAGCTGTCAACATCAATGCCCAAGCCTGATCCCTCTCAAATGTCGTCAGATACAGACTCTACGCTAAATACTCTGAAGGGGGAGTCACAGCTGCAGAAGTACTCAAAGATTCTATCACAATTGTTGGCAACCCAGTAAACAGCTCCTCCTTAGTGAGAGAATCAATGTCCTCCATGGACTCTCCACTATCATAACTAATCCCCGGCAATGTGGATACAACCGCAGCCGATGCAGTCTCTATCTCCATCCATGCAGAATACTCAGTCGAACATCCCGGATGGCTAATAAAAAATGTAGCTAGCTCACGCTGATCCCCACAGGAATACACCCTAGATTTGTCCTCTGCTGACAAGTGGCGAAAAGCCAAACGTTGGCCTAATGCCCCCTCAAAAGGATGGAAATCCTGAAACTGGTAGAACTACAACATCACAGCCAGTGGGTGGTAAGTGTTCATGTCCTCAATCCAGCTAAAGGGAGATAATCCATGCCAAGTGCATAAGTAATGAAGTTGTATGGGGAACTGAGCCATGTACACGGCAAAATGCCAAATGGATCTCCTATCCCTACCAAGAACACCGACCAAGACATAACGTCTATGCACTCCGCTGGCTTAAAGGAGTAAGACATGGCTATCTCATGGGTAAAATAATATTCATGTCGTCAGAAAGTGCCAATCGGTCTCAGGTGTGACATAAACCACACATACAACATGACCGAGCTACCTATGAATACCCCTGCAGGGTAGGTACAACAATATGTGGCTGATCTCAACGTCTTTGTCACGATCATAGGCACAATGGTATGACCATCCCTGAGAGCTCTCACCGCCATGATCACACCAATGTATAACTCATCCATATACCGTGGCATGTATACGTATGATAATATACACATCAGCAATATGTCTACTCTGGCTATATGCCATTAATCCTCTGGTGAAATTCGCAAAATGTCATGCATAACTGTCTAGCGAGCCAAATCTGCCTATTAAAAAACTCCGGGACACCACATGACTAGATGTAATCTCATCATGTACTACTCTACGGCGTAACCCGATAAGGGTAATGAACTGCTGGCTCATATCGCCAATGGCCATTCGAGTGCAAGGTATATCTAAGCGCAGAGCCGTCAATCGCTCGTACTCCTCTAATGTAGGAGTCAACTCCTGGGTCCCGAATCGGAAAACCAGCCTCTCTGGTACCCAATGCTCCAACATACCATCCACAAAGCCCATAAGAACCAGGAACATCAGGAGGATCATGGAATGCTGTAATAAATGATCTATAGTTACCCTGTCTGGAGGTGACAAACTATCATAGCACGACCTCTGATGGGAGGCTACCAATACTGGTGGGGTGTGATCAATGCGGCTAACTATCGAAGAAGACATCTGTGTGCGCCGTATCATAAGACCATCCAGGGGTCAATGCTGAATATCTCTGGACATACATACATATGCATAACATAATACATGCATGATAAACAATATATGGCAATATTATGTAGGGAATAACAATACATACATTCCTAAGTACATCATCATCTAATACATAATCTTTGTACAGCTAAAAATATAGGGAAATGGGGCATAGACGCCCAACAACTAATAGAGGCCTATCAAAAGATGTAGCGAGAATGGGGCACAACCACCCATTATCTAACAGAGGCCTACCAAAAGATATAACGAGATTATACATCAAAAGAAGACTATAGTGTCAATGTCTACATCATCAATCATGTCCACCTGATGTAACTCCTCCTGAGTCACTTGATCTCCATCAACGAGGATGTTAGGCCTATATAATGGAGTTTCTGCACCAGAAAAGACATATGGGTCATCTGAGGGGCCAGCGCCAGAGCTGGAAGGATCAAAGGTATTTGCATCTAAAGGATCTCTACCCAAGTGCTGGATAAAGAAATGTTCCTGGTCCAACTACCGGGTCAAACTGTCAATATGTGTCAAATAAGTTGGATCTCAGACACAGGACATCCAATCCATCATCATCACGGATCCGTCTAGAACCATATCCCCATAAATTGATGGCACGGTCCGGGCTCAGGGTCGAGGGGACCACCAAAGATGGAACCGCCAATGATGAAACATATCCTGAGTGTAAAGCCGTCAATGCCCATCAATGGGATATCACTAATGGGTGACTATGACATAGGCCAATAACATCTGGCAAGAGGCAAGATCGACATACGAATCTCTCTTGTAGTGCTCCTAATAACACACTCTCCTAAATAAAGCTCACATCCTCCATCTGTAAAGAGAGGAATCTGGCGGGTGGATATCACGTACACGACACCAGTTGGGAACCCATCCTCAAACCCAACGGTCAAATGTTCCCCAGATTAGGGAAACCAAGTGATAGTATCAGCATTCAACAACTCCAACTGTAGACGACAATGGGTGAAACCCTCATCTATAAGAACCTCCACTAGTATGGAGTGATGCCATCACCATTTTCGTGGATAGGTCTCCAAACCTAACACACTCACATGACGCAAACATGAGAACCTCTCGTAGGCCCAAAACTGCCATCACAAAGGCAAACATTTGCTATCAATCATCACTCTTAACCTGTACATGGGAAATCTAAAGTGAAATACTCACCAGCAGAAATGGGTAAAATCCTAACCAAGCCCCTGTTAAGCCTTGCGTGAACGCATACGCATGTCCCTAAGGAAATAGGTAATGGTATAAGAGCCTCAATCATACTCTTCAATGCTGTCTATATCTCATGTAATAGTGATCCAAGCAAATGATACCGTAGAAGAGTTCTTCACTATGAAGAAACCCCTAATGATCATCAGGAATAATTGCCGAAGAATGCGATTCCTGACTTTCACATCATCGGGTATGGGCTCACTCAACAAACCGTTCATAGCATCTACGCTCAAAGGACCTGTACGGACTGTCCTGCCCTTGAGCGCCTAAGTTGGGACACCTAACAAGGATCTAATGGCAGTCAGGGTAATATTCGCTGTACATGGCACTAACGCTCCTCTAAACTCCATACCTGTGATAAACCTCCAATCCATCGGCGTCATCATCACCTCACAGTCTAACAAATGGAGAGACTGAGTTTGGTGAAACCAACGCTCAGACAACGCCCTGAGGTAACCCTAGGGACAATGATTAGGAGGATGGAAAAGAACACCTCAAATCCCCAACCATGAATAATCTCTCGATAATCTGGATACAGAGCCTGATACAAAGAGTGTATGTTGAACTAGTTCCCTCAAGGCTATGTAAAGATGGGAACCTACATCACAAAGTAAATCAACATCAGAACCTTTGCTCCTCATTAATAGGAAAAGGGAAGATTAAATCCAACATATACCTCGTTTGCATGCAAGTAAACTGAGGGGTGTCGACTCAAATCACCCAAAAGCTCTAGGATCATCACCTGAATGCCTGGAAGATCCGTACGGGGAACATGAGCAACAAGAGCGGGGTCCGCAATCGGTACATCCTCCTCCTCATCCCAAACATCTGGTACATCAACCTGGACATGACATATCACTGCCTCCGCCAGACGACGAGGTTGTCTAACTGAACGGGGTTGAGACACATCAGAAGCCCTCCTCCGCACACCTGAAGTAGTCCTGCGGGAACTACTCAGCTGATCCAGATCCATATATCTGGGCACAAGTCTCCAAATCACCTTAGAAAGGGTGTGGTATCTTCTAACCTGCAGCTTTTTCAAATGCATTTTATGACTACATGCATGCATTATTTTAATATATGCCTACAGTAGAGTTAAAAATGCATGACTATCCAATGCCTACATTTTGGAAAAATTTTGTCATAGTCTCCTTTTTAAACAAGACTATCCATATGCACATTGGCATGACTTGGTTGCCATTCAGTAGCACACCTACCCACAGTCATAAACATCCTATATGCATTACACTATCAAAGACATAATCCGTAAGGGTAGCCTAATTACCAAGATTACTTTGCCTTACCACCTTTGCTCATTTGTCCTAAAATAGGATAAGAAATAGCATAAAAAAGGTGCCAATTTGACTATTTCAAAAGTCAATTTTTTTCACATCATTATGTTTAGCATGGTTAAATACTAACATTTACTGTGTTGAATATTTTTTATCAAGTTATATGAGCATGCATATTCACTACTATGTGTTTAGAAGCATTTCATGTGATAATTCACTTTCCAATGGATAAAAACTAGAAAAGAAAGCATGCATACGTTACCAGGGCAGTGTAGAACACTTGTATAGTGATAGAATTTGACAAAAGACACCCGAACTCAGTAGATCTGAAGAAGAACTTTCAGATTCTCTGTGTGGCGCAACTTAAAAATGAATTATAAAAGCACCAAGTGCCTTAAAGCCAGCCACGGCTGGCCGCAGGTGTATATGTGGCTCCCCTGAGTGGGGCCCACCCCTCTGGCTTGGTCCAGTTTGAGTTGCAAAGGAGGTCTCATAAGTTGAAAAGGTCAAATCCGGAAGAAAAGTGCTACACGATTGAGCAGAAGAGACTTAAATCCTGGTTTTCATAGACCAAGTTGCGGGTCTACATATCACTCATTGTTATTTGCCCAAACACAGGGTTCACTATATCAATGATCACAGTTGTTGCACACTACACTCGGCAATACCTCACAAGGGTCCGATGCCGTCAGTTCGGGGCTGTAACTCCAAAACACTTCTCCCCAGCGGAAACTTCATCCATTGATGCACATGTCAACGAAGGTCAAACAGCCTTGACATCGTCATCCTTTGGCAGTTAAACCTAACGAAGCATCGGGAACCATTCGATGATTTCATCCGCTGATGCACATGTCAATGAAGGTCAAGCAACCTTGATATTTGTCCCAGTTGGGATCCTAATCTATTGATGTATATTTCAGCTGAGAGTTAGTCAACCTTGACAACACAGAATGTTGGCAGTAACTCCGACAGAGCAGCGGAAAGCCCTGGCGATACAAACCAGGAGAGAACACCCTCATCGGGGAAGACCGATGATGGAATCTGTTATACAAAAATTCATCAGACAAAACACATCCCCACAGAGACTCTTGTACATCAGAGATACATCATCAGTGGAAAGTCTGTACCAAGGAATATAGACTTTGGTGATAACCCTAACGTCAACATCCTAGAATTTTTAGAGCACTTTGGATCACACGTCCAAGGAGTTCATCAGAGTCATCGGTGATAACTTCAGCCCCATCAAAAGTTATGGGAGGGAAAATAGTCATCACATCCCGTTGGAAAATGGTCCAACAAACCACATACATTATACATTTGCATCATGTTGCTGTACATTACATCATGATTATCTTCTCACATTTCAAATGTCTAGTATTCTTTATCCTATCCATGCCATTGCGTTGCATGAACATGATAAAGAGGGGCATCTGAAGACACTCAAAATTTTGCATTTCTGTTACTAACCTGGCATGAGGACTGAATCATCTTCCAGAGATAACCCTGGGAGACAAATCAACTCAATTCTGGAGACAACCCTGAAAACCTCAGTTTTCCATCTTGGAGATGACCCCGAGATATCCAGCTCCAGTCCCTAAAACAACTTTGGGAGTTTCAGTTTTAACCATAGAGACAACCCCGAGGAATACAGTTACAGTTCCGGAAATAACACCGGAGAAGGCAGTTCCATCTCGGAGATAATTTTGAGATATCCAGTTCTAGTCCCAGAAACATCACCGGGAGTTTCAGCATCAACCTTGGAGATGACCCCGAAAGTACAATTCCAGTTTCGGAGATAACCCAGAAAAGCTCATTCCAACCTTTGCAATTAGCTTCAACCTCAGAGATAACCCTGAGGCATTCATTTCCAAACCCGAAGATAACCCCGAGAGGTCAGGCACACCTCAGAGGAAACCTTGAGGACATTTAGCACTTACAGCAGCCCAATTTCACAGAAAACCCTGAGCAACGACTGCTATATCAGCCCAAATCAGAGATAACCCTGGTGAGGGGCAAAATCATCATTTTGCCACCTTGATCCCACATGCGCACCATATCAACACATTTCAACATACATTCTACACAACAGTGTCCTACAATAACTAATAACTCCAGTCCTGAGTGACTACTACAAAGGACAACACACCGAATAGAATTTGAAGACTTGACGACCAAGGGCATGTTCCCATCTTCTTGACTTCGTACAACCTCTAATCACAAGTCATTTGTGTAGCTCTCGACAACAGCACTCCAAAAAAGGTCTTATACACCTCAATCGGATTCCCAGATTAAAGTTCTGAAAGTTCGAGTGGACAACACGTTGCATTCGTGCATGTAATTCGAGATGACGGGACCCACAGAGCACGAGGAACCCCGGACAGCCACAGGTGCTCCCCCCTCTATAAATAGAGGGATTGGGGTGGCCATTTTATAAGAGAAAAAGGCGAGGAAGCCCTGTCTAATTTGCTCTGTACACACTATAAACTTAGTGCTTTCTCATTTTAAACACTTGCGAGCTCATATTTGGCTATATTTTTACTGGTGGGAACCTAGTGTTCATCCCTTTAAAGCTATAGAAGTCTTCTTTGGCAGTCCACAGTAAGCCTTCTTACACTTTTTAAAGCCTTTTCTCCACATTCTGCACACACCGTTCTTCACATTAAAAGTCATATTACGTGTGTATGCCCGAACTTCGGTCCATGGCTTTTTATTTATTTTTGTATATATATATATATATATATATATATATATTATGCTATTGTCGAACTCGCTTGATAAGCCTTATTGATTTTAAATCAAAATATTTTATATATTTAAATGATAAACCTAGCCTGGATCGATATATATCTGGTCCGTTTACCGCTTATAAATATATATATATATATATATATATATATTTACAATTCTGTCAGGCCTGGAGTTTACTTTATGGCCTTTTACTGCTTTGTTTACATTTAGCCCCGCCTGGAGTTTACTTCGTGGCGGTTGATCGTTTTTACTACTTTATTTTCCTTTAGTCCCACCTGGAGTTTACTTCGTGGTGGTTGATCGTCTTTACTGCATTATTTTCATTTCTGATCCCCCATGGAGGTGCTTCGTGGTGGTTGATCATGTCTCTCTATATATATATTTACTATTTTTATATATTTACATTTCCAGTCCCCATCAAGTTCGTTTCATTGTGGTTGGCAGTCTGTATATTTATATAATTATTTACAGCTTTCATACAAACTGCTACATCATGTGAGCCTAGGAATCATGTGATCATAAATTCAGTCTCCTGAATCTACATTCAGTTCCCATGATGGACATTTTTGGCTGTAATCAGCTTGTACGTTATTTACGGTGTTCAAATTTCCTTAGATGGCTATCATGTCCACAAGGAATTCGGCATTGCTATATACCTTATTTTCTCAAAGATGCGCCGCATCTCGAAAATAAAAGCAAATAAGCAAAACATTTAATAAAAAGAAGACATCAAAGGCCTCAATTACTATTGAGCATAAGGGTTTGAAAAACCTCTTTTACAAAACATCATTGCTATATCTTGTTAAAAGTAAATTTTTACATAAATTTAAACCCTTTGTATATAGGTACGAATAAGGCATAGAACTACTTCCAAATAATTGCACATTGATCCACACGCGTACACGCACACATTCATATAACAGTTTAATTGAAAAGTAGCGGTCACCATGGTATCACAAATGTTGGGGGGGGGGGGTGCCTAACACCTTCTCTTTGCATAATCAAGTCCCCAAACCCTAACGAATCTCGGTTTCACAGACCTGTTAAATAGTGTCACATCACTGGGTCAATGTGCAAACCTTTTCTCGGTTGAGTTGGAGTACCATTTAAAAGTACCAACTAGCAACTCTTACAGTCCAATCATCGACATATACATGTTGGACCTTTTCACAACTTATTTTTTCAAACAAATCTCACATAACATGAGAACACCAAAAGACAAGAACAGAAAAGGAACAATAAAAATCTTGACATTGACAGGAGAAAAGGGTCAAAAATCGCAAGAACAATAAACTATAAGTCCCAGTTTTGCTAACGGGCATAGATACGTTGTGCCCTAAGTCTTTTAGGGTGCAGTTGCACTGTGTCCAAGGCTTAATTGGACGCAGCTATGCTCTAGTTTTATCCAGTGTGATTTCTTTGACCTCTTATAGTAAAATAGCCATAACATTTTCATACGAACTCTGATTGAGGAGATTTAAGATGATTAAGAACGAGGAAGAATAGACCTAAAACATTCATTCTTTGAGTTGTTCGATTTGAGGTCGGTAACAGGGTCAAAATGGCCATCTATGGAATTGATGTGTATTCGGAGGCAATCAGAGGGCGTCGAGCATGCATGTATGCAAGTGTAGTGCTTCTGACGATAAAAGATATTATTCTATGTTATAGAACATGAATAATATGAAGTATAATGATGCTTAATATTAATAAATGATGTATTAGATAAGTTGTATAAACATACTAAGCTTACACAAGAGAGACGAATCGGGCTTGTGACGAATGAACATCAAAACGCCATGACAAGTGTTAATGAACATAAAAAGTGTTTTAAGTCAAATGAAATGAATATTACTCCCTCCGTCCCAGGATAAAAGTCCTGGTGAATTTTTCATTCAAATTAAGAAGAGGAATAAAATGATAAAATTGTCCATAATAATATGTCATTAATTATTTTCAATGTAGGTGGGAGAGTGACTTTCCAACTAGTCAATTCAAAATATTCTCTCTCCATACTTATTAAATATGGAGAGAGAATTAAAATAAAAAAGTATGAGATATTTAATACTACGGGCATAATAGGAAAAAATATGTAAAAGTTTGGTTATTAAAGGAAAGTGGACATTTAACATGGGACTACCCAAAATAGTAATAAGGAGTTTTATCATGGGATAGAGGGAGTATAAGATATGAAATGGGGTTAATATAAAACTAATAAGTAGTCCTATCAAGACTTAAACACTTGAATGAACTTCGAGTGTAACCTAAGAAGAAATATAGTGAGATATAAGTCGAAAGTTAACATAATCAAATTGAACATTGTCTATTGATTAACAGGAAGGGTTATGAGATGTAGAGTAAAATTTACTTTACAACTACTATGTGTTGCTATGTGACTAATAGTTGATGTACATGATTATATAATTGTGTATGGCACGTGAAGTGCAGATAGCTGCAAGTTGTTAATCTGTTATTAGTAAACAACGATCAAGGAAAGTCATTCAGTTCCTATTTATTATGTGAACTTGATGATGAACTATTTTAAATATTTGTTGCAAAGAGCATGATGTGTTATATATATGTCAAAAGTATGAAACATTAAAGTCAATTTATGACTATGTTGGTTGAGTAAGGAATGCTGATTGAGTAAGGAATTCAATCTTTATACTTGTTATATGAACTGCAACATGTATGTTATGTTAGTTCAATTTTTTTGAAATGTATATTAAGCATGTTATTGTGTGCTACATGATGCATGAAAATTGTTAGATTTTGTTGGGCTGTCAAGCTCAACCTTGCAAATAACCACTTGTGTAGGTTAAAGATATAAGGTAACTCTATGTGCTACTTGAAAGACATGAATCATATGTAATGCATGAAGATTTATATACTTTGGATGAGTTATTATTATTTGAACCATGTTTAAGATTCCGAATAATGTATGATGTTTAATAGTTATTGAGCTATAAAGTTTAAATTTTGTTCATTGTATAAAAGGTATTGAACCTATATGTAAGTTTTATATATTAACTTTGATAAAGATATTACTAAACTAAGTATTATTCAAAGGTAGGTAAAGATAAGTGTTTTGAGAAATGTACTTGATAATTATGATGTAAAATTTCATATGTAGTTGTAATTATGATTATTGATGCTTACGTGAGAAGTCACTCAGTTTTATTCAATTATTGCCATAGTAATTGCTGCATAGTATCTCACGTTATTTATTCAATTATTGTCACAATATTTTATAGTATTAAATAAATAATTAAGATGACAAGTTATTCATATTATTATTTGCATTATTGATAATGTCTAGAAAGTTCTGTCGAGGAAAGGGGTTTGGTCACCTAATTATGCGCTAATAGAGAGAAATCTTTATCGAAAAGCTCCCTCTTTCCTGGGAATGATCTGGTTGTTAATATTGCAAGTGATATTATTAATGAATAATTGTTGTTTAAAAATGTGTTTTGTGAAGCCAAGTGAGTTGAGATAAATAGAGGGGATTTTTATGAAGTATTTGTTGTAAATTTTGATTATTATATGGACCCCCACTTACCCATTTTTCAAAACTATCGGTAAAAAGCTATCTCAGTTTTGTTATATATATATATTATATATATATATATATATATATATATGTTTGTCAGGTGGTGGCGGGGGGAGGTGTTTACGGGCAGAGAAAGAAAAGGGGGTGCTGTAAGGATACCTTGTTGGGGAAGGAATTTAGTTATGTTTTTGGTGTTGCCATGGGATTTTGGGAAGATGTATATATATATATATATATATATATAAAGTTTTGTTTTATTAGATTATAAATAGAATATATTATATTTTATTTAAAGTTTTTGTTTTATTAGAATATTTTATTGCACAGTAATGAATAGTAAATCAAATTTTTCGTCGATTGCAGCGCCCGTGAAAAACTTAATGTGCAGTCCATGATTTTTCCTTTATTGTGCATCCAAATAGTATCCAGCCATTCTCCTATAAATAGGATGCTCAGTTTAGAAAAGAAAATCACACCAGAATCAAAGAATTATTCTTCTATAATATTGAGCGTATTTCTTTGAGTTTAAGGAAACTTTGAGTGTTGCAAATAGTGCAAGTTTTTCTTCAAGAATATATCCGCTATACCAGTCAGAAATACTCTTCTTTTGAGGTAAAGGGTATTATTTATTTCATATTCTCTTACGATATTATTTTTTGTATTCGTAAGAAATTTTATTTCGTTTAATATTCATAAGGAATATTATCTTCGTTTAATACTCATAAGGAATATTATCTTCGTTCAATATTCATAAGGAATATTATTTTCGTTCAACAGTTGTAAGGGATATTATTTTTGTTCAATATTCGTAAGAAATAATTTTTCTTCCATACTCTGTAGTACGTAAGTAATATGACTTCATTTCAGATTCTGAATTCTACACTCATTTTGTTAAGTATTGCTTCTATACTCCTTGAAATTAGTAGAATATCCTAAAATTTACGCTTTGTCTAGTATTGTTTCACGAGGATATTTTTCTGAACACTCTTGTTAAATTTTAAGTTTTTCATGCCGGAGTACTATTCATGGGTACTACTCATATGCACGACACTATTCATACGTATGACACTATTCATATGTACAGTACTATTCATACATACGTGTACTATTTATTGGGTACTATTCATCTGGGTACTATTCATCTGGGGTACTATTCATGACAAAAATTGATTTTTTCTATGTTCAAAGTATTTTTGATACAATATTATTCTTGAATTTTACTCCACAAATAAGTTATCATGTTGAAAATTTGAATATTTTTAAACTCTGGATAAATTTAAAGTCTTTAATATTTATCCTTGATTTCGTTTGATTAATGCTTATATCATTGTCACCATCCTCATGTTTATATTGTGATAAAAGTCATGTTTGGCCCGTAGTGCATAGATGGACTGTTGATTGGTATGATTATGACCAGGGATTATTCGATGTAATTATGACATGTAATGTTACAAATGATGTGGTAAAAGTCCTCATTGGCCCGTAGTTAATTGATGGACAGATGTTGGTATGATTATGACCATGCTTTCTCTTCGGCCAAGGGTGCATAGATGAATTGTTGTTTGGCATGATCATGACCATTGATGATAACACAAATATCCTTGGCGTGTAGTGCATGGATAATTCGTGGATGTGATACTAATGAATATCCTTTCTCCGTAGTGCATGGATAATTCAGTGATGTGGATTATTTATTAAGTTGAGACTCAGCGATAAAATTGATGATAAACTTTTAAATCATAAAAGATAGTTGATATCATGCTCTACATGACTCTTCTAATGGATTTCTTATTCTGCTGCAGTTGTTGATCTAAAACTTGTTGTCTATTGTATTCTATCAGTTGTTATACTGTTGAAGGCTAACGATAATTTATTTTGCATTATCTTAATCTTAATATTTCTTACTGGGCTAGTTGAGCTCACCCTTTTCTTTCATTGTTCTCTTCAGGAAATGAGAATATAGCTGGGACTAGTCGGGGAATGGAGTGATGGTCCGAGATGGTTATTTTAGTAGTCCTCAGTATTCTATGAAATAGTGTGATAATAATTGTAATGAGGATTGAATTTGTGAGACCCCAGATTTTATCAATAAAGATTTAAATTTTGTCGAAATAATTTTTTTATATTATGGTGTGAATTTAAGATAATATTATAGTTGTGGGTAGTATTTATAAATTTTGTAAAGTATGCAAGTGGTTATATTATATTCGATTGGTCTGGGAATATTCGGTTTAGCAGGAAATATTCGCATAACTACTCAATCATTGGTGGACCCCACAATGTAATTATTGTTTGATTGAGAAAAAACGACAAAAATATTTTATTAAAATAACTACGAAGTTTTACCGCTGATATCGTTGAACTACTCGGTAGTAAAAGTACAAGAATAATGTCGTGTGGTTGCATAGTAGCACACCAGATTGATTATTGATGCCTATGTGAGAAGTCACTCGGTTTGATTCCATTATTGTCGATTAATAATATGAATTATTATAATGATAATGACGCTTTTGTTTTATTCAGTATTATTAACGTAATAAAATAGAAACATCTTTTATATAAAATAGAATACTTTATTAAAGTTATTCTATAAATAGAATATATTATATTTTATTATGCATAGTGTTGCATAGTATTTTGCATAGTGTTTTGCATAGTATTGCATAGTGTTTGCATAGTAAAATGTTTTTATATAAATAGAATATATTATATTTTATTTAAAAGATTTTTCTTTAAATATGGACCGTCGATTAAAGTAAATCAATCTGACCGCTCATGGATTAGTTACTATGCATTCCATTTTCCTATAAATAGAAGCTCATTCCTTCATTATTTTCTTACTAATTCATTGAAACTCTAGAGAGAGAAATTATAGAGAGAAGCTATAGAGAGAAAATTATAGAAAGAAGAAGAGTATTCTGCTACTTCACTACTTCTATATTCAGTTCTTTTACTAGTAAGGGTGTTATTCTTTCTTCTTGAAGAGAACTTCATTATTCCATTCATTATTATTCTATTGAATGGAATAACTCGTAAAAGTGGCATACCCTATACTTGGTGAAATCCTTATGTTATTCCATTGCTTATTATTCTCTTGAATAACTCGTATACGCCATGCTTTACCCTATACTTGGTGACATTCTTCTATTATTCTCGCTGGAACATCATGTCTCGTGTTTTTACATCTAACCTGGTTCCGCTTTTTATTATTCTCGTTGGAACATCCTGCATGCAGTGTTTTACACCGGACCGGTTCCGCTTTTATCATTCTCGTTGGAATATCCTATCTCGTGTGTTTTTACAATTTGATGCGGTTCCATCTTTATTATTCTGGAACATCCTGCTTGCATTGTGAATTTCACCTAACTTTGTTCCGTTATTATTATTCTCGCTGAATAACTCTGCCTCATGCGAAATACCGCATGCATGGTGATTTCTTTTGTTATTCCATTCTTTATTATACCCAAATGGTTAAAACTTTGACTTCTATACTCCATGAAATTAGTAGAATATCCTTTGATATTTGCGTTTCATCCAAAGATCTTTTCACGGAAATATTCTTCCGATCATTCTTGAATTTTACTCTATGAAACAAAGATTATGTTGACAATTTGGACGTTAATAATTCATGGATTAAATAATTCTTGAACTTGTTTTATTGAATTATTATGTCATTGTCATCATCCTCATGTTATATTATGTTATCTTTGGCTTACGCAAGATAGATGAACTTAGTATGATTATGACCGTGGATCATTCGGTATAATCATGACTTGATATAAATGATGTGACAAAAGTCCTCAAAGGCACTGTGTAATGCGTGATGGATAGTTTTTGGTATGATTATGACCAGGGGTGATTCGGATAGTCATGACCATTGATAACTTGATGAAAATCCTTGACCGTGGTATACGGGGATGATTAGATGTGGTGGTTTATTTATTAAGTCGAGTCTCAAATGATAAAAATTGATGAAAACCTTTTAAAACCTAAAAGATAGTAGACTTTATTCTCTACTTGACTCTTTTAATGGGTTGCTTATTCCGTCGCAGCTTAAACCGGGTTGTCTATTGTATTTTATCGCTTTAACACTCATTGAAGGCTAATGATAATTTATTCTCGCATTATCTTAGTCATAATATTTCTTCTTGGGCTAGTTGAGCTCACCCTTTCTTTCACCGTTTTCTTCGTGAAATGAGAACATAGCCGGGACGAGTCGAGGAACGGGTAATGGTCCGAGGATAGCATTAGTAGTCCTCACTATTCTATGAAATAGTGTGATAATAGTCAGTAATGAGGACTCCTTTTGAGTTTGTATAATATCTAGTAGACAAAATTTGTATTCAAACTCACATGCTTATGTCGATTGTACACCTACGCTTATATTAGTAAGTTATATTTGAATTTATGTACCATGTAAGTGGCGACCCAAGATGGGTGACGATACCTAATTTTGGGGGCGCCACATGCTTGGTATCAAAGCTTAGGGATATGATCCTGCTAAGATGTGAGAATAGTACTAGGAGGGAGAGACGGGAATTCTTCGCTAGTATGACCTACCTAAATTTATTTGGTATTTAATTGGTCATTCGAGAGTATAGGGATAATATGTGATATGTTAATTAACCCTTATTTTGTGGCGATGTTGAAAATGGCATCCGAGAATGTTGAGAATAGCAATGGAGCACAGAGACCGTGATGATTCTCCACGATCAATAATCGTGATAATGTATAACAGATGACGATAATCCTCCCGTAAACAACAACACCGATCAATCGACTAACGATGAGACGCTTAAGAGGTTTTTAGAATTCATGCAACATCAAAGTAAAGCGACTCTCTCGCAAAAACGTAGGTGGAAACACGGAAAACTCTCAAGCGGTCACCGCTAAACAATTCAAGGAGCCGGGACCACCGAAGTTTAAGGGAGAGCCAAAACCACTTCAAGGCGGAAGCATGGATAAAGCAGATTACCAAGATATTTGATGTCTTGGGATGCTCCGAGGAGCAAAAGGTTCCTTTTGCACGCCTTTATGTTGCGCGGAGAGGCGATTATCGGTGGGAATCGGAAAACGACTCAACTTCGTTGTCTCAAGATATCTTGGGAGAAGTTCCAGAGTCGTTCAACGACAAATACTTTCCCGAAAGTATTCGCCATATGAAGGAGGTGGAGTTTATCAAGTTGAACAAAACAATATGACCGTGTCGCAATACGAGGCAAAGTTTCATGAGTTATCACGCCATGTCCCCACTTGGTAGATAATGAAGAGAGAATGGCGCGAATGTTTTTAAGAGGTTTGAAGCCGAGATACGCCAACATCTTATTTCTCATAAACCGTGTTTTTTATTCGATGTTGTTGTAAATAGGGCTCAATTAGTGGAGCGCGATAACGAGTCAACCCAACTAAAAGAAAGTAGCCGGCAAAATTATAATACCAGCGAGAGTAATCATCGAAGCGGTGACAACAAGCATGGAGGGAATCAACAGGCCAGATATGGTAACCACTTCGGTGGTAATCGTACAAAACAATAAGAATGGACATTTCAAGAAAAGGAGATTCAACAATGATGGAAAGACGCAAAGACCAAAGACTGTTGTTAAGGAAGGAGAAGGACCACCTATTATATGCTTCAAATGCGGAGGAGAGGGACACATCATCCGAATCACGCCATGCCATTCAAAGCATGTTATAATTGTGGAAGAGAAGGTCACTTAGCTCGATTTTGTCGCCATCAAGACAAATTCAACTAGGATGGAGGCACCAAAGGTCATTCCCTGCATAAACCAAAGCCAGTAGTTTAAGAGAGAGCGTTTTTTTTCTCGTGACGAGGAACCCGAATAAAATTATCACCGTAAGTTAATCATAAGCTCTTATAAGTCTATACCGTGTTAGATACCGCCTTCTACCCACTCTTTTATTTCACCTAGTTGTGTTCAACGCTTAAATTTGATTCAAAGAAGTTAAACTTTGACTTATTGGTTGAAACTTCGTTAGTAGGAACCTTCGTTACCTCCACTATCGCTTATTAATCTTGTTGTTTCAAATAAACACTTTCACGCTACTTATCGATCTTATCTCTTTGAAAATACTTGCCTTTGAGGTAATTTTTGAAAACGATTGATTAACTACTCATTATTCTTTTTGTAAGGTTGTTAGCTTTCATATTCCTAACCAACCTCATTATACTAATTCAAAGTAACCAAATCCTAAAGTTAATCATCGTTATATCAAGCCATAAGTAAAGAGCCCGATCCTTTCGTTGTTGACTTCCTTGTGTGGAATGCACCGCCGCACTTTCAGTAGGCGCGACGCCGTGGATCAAGATGGCAAGTTGATAGGTATCATTGTGAGGTGCTATCTGTGTTAAGGATAGAAGTCACAGCTGGTATTAATGTGACGTACTATCCAAGTCTTGGACGAGAGTAATGCTTTTGAATGATATTTCTATCATTAATAAATTTCTTGGCGTATTCTTGAAGACTTCTTAGCCTACCCTAGAGCGTGAAATCGAATTTTGTATTGACCCCAAAGACAAAACCCATTTCTTAAACCCTCAAATATTTCTTCAACTAAAGGATCTGCATACGAGGATTATGATGAAAGTCATAATAAAAGTATAGAACTGATGAAAATCATGGGTATATGAAGTATTAGTAAGTTTTATGATGAGTCATGTTGGTTAGTATGTGAAAACATGAAAGTTTCTTAGAAATCACAAAGAGTTGAAAATCGATTTTGGTGAAAAACGTAACATGAAATTCAATTGACCATATCTCCTATTATATTTTGAATTTTTGAGTGTGGTCAAGTCCTAGAGTTAGATCTATGAGTTACCTAACTAATCCAAGTAGAATTACTGGAAAAGGTGTTGTGGATTTTTGTGTGGACTGATTTTAGCAAAGGAGGCCAAAGCTGTAAATTTCGAAAATGCTACTGCCCAGAAACTTTAAGGGACTGTTTCGGTCACTTAAATTATGAGAAAAATTCTGGGTTTTTGGGACATGAAATTATATGGTATAAAGTACCTCCTGTCCAAAAATGAGCTCATTCTGACTTAAAATGAGCAAGTTATGACTATTTCAATATTTAGGTTTTTCCGACAAAAAATGCTATAACTAGAGTTCTATAACTCCGATGACCATGAAATTTAAACTAGAAGCTCACGTTAACATGTGTAAGATCCTGCCAAGATTTGGGAATTTTTGGAGTTAAACTTGAGGTAGCTAATTTCTTAAGGAATTAATTAGAAATTGATTTTTGAAAAATAGTAAATGAATTTTAAAAATTCCGAGAAAAATATATTTTCATTATGGGACTATATTATGCTAAATCCCAGAAAAGAAATATTTTGGGACTAATTTGGTATTTTTCATGAAAATAGTTTAGTTACTGAACATATGAGTTAAATATGTTATGTGAAGTAACAAAGTTGAAAATAGGATTTTATGGCTAGAGAATCCTATATAGAATATATATGCATATTTTTGATGAGGGATTTGATAATTGGTGATGATATTTTATGAGTATGGCATTTTGAATGATTAAATGCATTATATGGTAAAGCGTAAACAATTGAGATAAATTGTTTATAAATTTAAGAAGTGATTAAAATATTATTATAATATTAATGTTATTAGATTATGAGATTATTAAGTGATTGATAACATGGGGATATTCTTGAATCTCGGATAAATTATATTATAAATGTTTAATATTTATCCTTTATCTCATTTGATTGATTCTTTATATCATTATCCTCATGCTTATATTATGTTGAAAGTCATCTCGTGGCCTCAGAAGTAGCATAGATGGACTTGGTATGATTATGACTAGGATTGTTCTTGATAATCATAATCAGAATTGAAAACACAATTATCTTTAACAGTAGTGCATGGATAATTTGTGGTCGTGATACTAATGAATACACAATTATCTTTGGTCAGTAGTGTATGGATAATTTGTGGTCGTGATACTAATGAATACACAATTATCTTTGGTCGTAGTGCATGGATAATTTGTGGTCGTGATACTAATGAATACACAATTATCTTTGGTAGTAGTGCATGGATAATTTGTGGTCGTGATACTAATGAATACACAATTATCTTTGGTCAGTAGTGCATGGATAATTTGTGGTCGTGATACTAATGAATACACAATTATCTTTGGTAGTAGTGCATGGATAATTTGTGGTCGTGATACTAATGAATACACAATTATCTTTGGTCAGTAGTGCATGGATAATTTGTGGTCGTGATATCTAATGAATACACAATTATCTTTGGTAGTAGTGCATGGATAATTTGTGGTCGTGATACTAATGAATACACAATTATCTTTGGTCGTAGTGCATGGATAATTTGTGGTCGGATACTAATGAATACACGATTATCTTTGGTCAGTAGTGCATGGATAATTCGTGGTCGTGATACTAATGAATATCCTCGGCCCAGAGTGGTGGATGATTCGATGATATGGATTAATTATCGAAATGAGTCTCAAAGAATGAAATATTAATTCATGGATGTGGTAAAAGTTATCTTTGGTCAGTAGTGCATTGATAGACTTGGTATGATTATGACCACGGATTATTCGGTATAATCATGACCAGAATTGAAAACACTGAATATCCTTAGCCAAGAAGTACATGGATAATTCATGGTTGTGATACTATTAAGTCGAGTCTCAAAGATTATTGGTTTTACAAATTATATATCTTTGGCTTGTAGTGCAAAGATGAATTGTTAATAAATATCTTTGGCACAGAGTGCAAAGATGAATTGTTAATGAATATCTTTGGCGGATTACGAAGATGAATTTAATATTTTTAACAATAAAGGTATTCAAGGTATCCTCACCTCTTTATCATACCAGTATCGCACTCTAATTTCGAGGGCTAAATTCCATAAGGAGGGGAGATCAGAGACCCCAGATTTTATCAATAAAGATTTAAATTTTGTCGAAATAATTTTTTATATTATGGTGTGAATTTAAGATAATATTATAGTTGTGGGTAGTATTTATAAATTTTGTAAAGTATACAAGTGGTTATATTATATTCGATTGGCTCTGGGAATATTCGGTTTAGCAGGAATATTCGTATAACTACTCAATCATTGGTGGACCCCATAACACAATTATTGTTTGATTGAGAAAACGACAAAAAATTTTTATTAAAATAACGGCGAAGTTTTACCGCTGATACTCGCTTGAACTACTTCTAGTAAAAAGTACAAGAATACGTGTGGTTGCATAGTAAGACACCAGTATTGATTATCGATGCCTATGTGAGAAGTCACTCACTTGATTCCATTATTGTCGATTAATAATATGAATTATTATAATGATAATGACGCTTTTGTTTTATTCGTATTATTAACGTAATAAAATGTAAACATCTTTTTATATAAAATAGAATACTTTATTAAAGTTATTCTATAAATAGAATATATTATATTTTATTATGCATAGTGTTGCATAGTATTTTGCATAGTGTTTTGTATAGTATTGCATATGTGTTTGCATAGTAAAATGTTTTTATATAAATAGAATATATTATATTTTATTTAAAAGATTTTTCTTTAAATATGGACCGCCGATTAAAGTAAATCAATCTGGACCGCTTTCATGGATTAGTTACTATGCATTCCATTTTCCTATAAATAAAGCTCATTCCTTCATTATTTTCTTACTTAATTCATTGAAACTCTAGAGAGAGAAATTATAGAGAGAAGCTATAGAGAGAAAATTATAGAAAGAAGAAGAGTATTCTCGCTACTTCACTACTTCTATATTCAGCCTCTTTTACTAGTAAGGGGTGTTATTCTTTCTTCTTGAAGAGAACTTCATTATTCCATTCATTATTATTCTCGTTGAATAACTCGTAAAAGTGGCATACCCTATACTTGGTGAAATCCTTAAATCTTATTCCATTCCTTATTATTCTCATTGGAATAACTCAGATACGCTGATTTACCTTATACTTGGTGACATTCTTCTATTATTCTCATTGGAACATCCTGTCTCAGGTGTTTTACACCGACCTGGTTCGCTTTTTATTATTATTCGTTGGAACATCCTCGTTTATGTGTTTTACACCTGACCGGTTCCGCTTTTTATCATTCTGTTGAATATCCTATCTCGTGTGTTTTACACCGGATCCGGGTTCCATCTTTATTATTCTGTTGAAACATCCCGCTTGCGTGAATTTCACCCCGACCGGTTCCGTTATTATTATTCTCGCTGAATAACTCGCCTATGCAAAATACCGCATGCATGGTGATTTCTTTTGTTATTCCATTCTTTATTATACCCAAATGGTTAAAACTTTGACTTCTATACTCCATGAAATTAGTAGAATATCCTCGATATTTGCGTTTCATCCAAAGATCTTTTCACGGAAATATTCTTCCGATCATTCTTGAATTTTACTCTATGAAACAAACAAGATTATGTTGACAATTTGACGTTAATAATTCATGGATTAAATAATTCTTGAACTTGTTTTATTGAATTATTATGTCATTGTCATCATCCTCATGTTATATTATGTTATCTTTGCTTACGTGCATAGATGAACTTAGTATGATTATGACGAGGATCATTCTAAGATAATCACGACTTGATATAAATGATGTGACAAAAGTCCTCAAAGGTGGCTGTAATGCAAAAGTGATGGATAGTTTTTGGTATGATTATGACCAGGGTGATTCGGATATAGTCATGACCATTGATAACTTGATGAAAATCCTCGACCGCGGGTACGGATGATTAGATGTGGTGGTTTATTTATTAAGTTGAGTCTCAAATGATAAAAATTGATGAAAACCTTTTAAAACCTAAAAGATAGTAGACTTTATTCTCTACTTGACTCTTTTAATGGGTTGCTTATTCCGCCGCAGCTTAAACCGGTTTGTCTATTGTATTTTATCGCTTAACACTCGTTGAAGGCTAATGATAATTTATTCTCGCATTATCTTAGTCATAATATTTCATCGGGCTAGTTGAGCTCACCTTTTTTCTTTCACCGTTTTCTTCATGAAATGAGAACATAGCCGACCGAAGTCTGGGAACGAAGTAATGGTCCGTAGGATAGCATTAGTAGTCCTCACTATTCTCGTGAAATAGTGTGATAATAGTCGTAATGAGGACTCCTTTTGAGTTTGTATAATATCTAGTAGACAAAATTTGTATTCAAACTCACGCTTTATGTCGTATTGCATACCTACGCTTATATTAGTAAGTTGTATTTGAATTTATGTACCATGTAAGTGGCGACCCAAGATGGGTGACGTATACCTAATTTTGGGGGCGTCACAGAATTTGAGTTTGGATATTGTCTAGAAGATAATATTTGTGTTAAAACTCAGCTATTTTTTATCGTATTTTGCACGACAGTTGTATTAATTAAGTTTGTATTTAAGTTATGTACCATGTATTTGGCGACTTAAAATGAGTGATGTATACCTATTTTGGGGGCGTTACACTAGATGCCGAAGATGGGTGAATCGTGATTTGGGTCTAAAGATTTGTTTTGTTTTGGAGAGAGAAATTTAAGGATTTGAATTGGAACTTGTTTTGTTTTAGAGAAAGAAAGGAAATGCGGTGAATATTGGAGCCAAAAATAGGATACATTATATATGTTATAGTATATATGAGTTTATATGTATATGCGTGTTTACATTTGATATTTACGGAGTTTAAACGCAAGAAATGCTCACTTTCTCTCTTTAGCCCGAGCTCTCTCTCTAGCTTTTTTCTTTTTTCTCTTCATTTTATGGCTAATTGGAGGTCTTATTTATAGACCAAAATATCCGTCGGCCCAGGTGGGGCCAAGCCCCGTGGGTTCCGTTATTTCAAAGTACGTACACTCGGGCAAACGCGCAGTCCGCTCGAACCTTCAAAATTTTAGTCCAAGAATTTGATTTAGGCGTGTTATACCTTTTCGGAAAGTCCTTGACGAGAGCTACACAATGAAATAGGATTTGACATTTTCTAAATTCAGGAAGATGGGTAAATGGCCTATTTGGGTCTTCACATGTAGTCCGTTAAGCAGTTTTGCATAGTTTGTGCTCAAAAATGTTGCAATAGCTCTTTGTGACCCTATTTGCAGCTATATTAGGGTTTGTTGAATTTGACATGTCAAAATGACCAATTTTCTCTTTCGGGGGTTCTCTCCAAGGTTGACGGGCCTTTTGGCTTTCCTTCGGGGTTGTCTCTAGGGTTTGATTGCTGCCAACTTTTTTTTTCCTTAGGGTTGATCTCCAAGGTTGATTTGATGTTCCACATTGATGTCTCCATGGTTAGATTTGATGTTGTGGTCCTCTAGGATTATCTCTAGAGTGTGAAAAAGTCATTTTTGACCTCCTGCATAGTTAGTAACATGAAAATGAAATTCCAGGTGTCTACAACTATATTTTGGTATTACATTGAATCTTGTTGTGTAGTTTACTTTGATATGCTTCCTTGTTATTCTTATTAATCATTATTAGATTGTCTATTATGGTTTGTATTCAATTTCTTAATTGCTTAGCTATCAATTAATGTGTTAATCCATATGAGATTGAGAAACAGATTATGAGTTTAGAGCTAATCATAATAGCATGTGTTCGTGACTTCTACATCGTGATGGAATTCATGATTCATGCTTAGGATAGAGATATACATATGCACCGCATGTATTCTATTGAGAACTTGAGCTTCAATCCTTTTTAATTGTAATTCACATAGAGATATAGTGGGTTAGTTAAATAGGGTGTTCACATTCATTCTATCATCTATGGATTTAATGTGATATGGGTATGATGCATCGAGAGGTGGCCATATCTTACCTTCGTGTTCTCGACTAACAATCTGATATAATTCATTTGGCTTAACATGAAGTGTGTCGATTTAAATGAATTAATAGGTGAAATTATAATCTAAAATCTTCATTATCTATTCTCACTCTAGGGGTAGTTAGTATTAGTTTAATTACATAGTTTTAATTCAAAATATCAAATCATTAGTCTAAATAAGATTACAAAGGTTACGGGCCAGTGCTTAATAGATTTTGTTAAATAATTCTATGTGGGAACAATACTCTACTTACTCTTTATTACTTGTTGACCATGTATACTTCCACGCTTATATTGATCACAAAATACGACCAACAAGGACCGCCAGAATTTAAAGGAACCACTAACCCTATTCAAGCCCAAACATGGGTAAAGGAGATGGAGAAAACTTTTATTATCTCTAGGGTAGCAGAGGAGTAAAACATAACTTTTGCTACCTACTTGGTGAAAGGTGAGGCTAATTACTAGTAGGAGTTGAACCAGACTAGAGCTGGGATAGCAGTATTAACCTGGACAAGGTTTAAGGAATTATTTTTCAAGAATTATTTCTCACCAAGTATGCAAACAAGAATGGATGTAAAATTCTTGGAATTAAAGTAGGAGAATATGTCAGTTTTAGAGTATGCCGCCAAATTTAATAAACTAGTGAGATTCACTCCACATAAAGTAGATACTGAGGAACGAAAGGCGCGAAGGTTTGAGAACGGACTGAAGCCGGGAATATATAAAAAGTAGTTGTGTTGCAGATTAATACATTTTTAACCCTGTTAGAAAAAGTAATCATCACCGAAGGAGGAAGTAAAGTCGTATCAAATAACATCAAGAGAAGAAAATGATGATGAATGAAGGAGGTAGCAGTGGAGGAAGTAACCCCAATGATAATAAGTGGAATGACAATACCCAATCGGGAAACAAGTTAGAAGAGAGTAGGAAGAGAGGTGAGTCGGTACAGTTTGAGGTAAAAATAATCAGGGAGTTTGTTTAAAAGGAAAAGGAGTGTGTTTTAATTGTTGCCAAGAGGGACATATCTCTTCTAATTGTCCCAGTCTAAAGAAGATACAAGTTTATTTTTCGTGTGGATCACTAGATCACCAAAATCGTAACTGTCCAAATAAGAATGCAGAGAAAAGAAGTAACAATAGAGGAAACAACAGTGGGACACTAACATTCAAATGACCTGCTCAGCCAAGAAGATGGACGACACGCATATTTAATATGACAGTTCAGGATGAAATCGCTTAGAAGGAAGTAGTGCCTGGTAAAATTCCAATTAGTAATATAATTACGTACATATTATTTGATAGATATCAATATGAGGTACTATTCCTTTATGAATCCTAGTCATAGGTTGATATATGAGTTACAGATTTATATCGCATCTATATAGAAATGAACGAATTGATGATACAACTTTAAAAGTTATTAGTACATGTGTATATCCGTGTGGTCTATGGTAACCCTTAGAGGTTCCAAAGTAGAATGAGAGAAAGCACAAGTTGCTTAATATTTTAAAGGAATACTATTATGAGTAAGATGTTGATACCTAAATATAACAGGTAAATATGAGCAATACCAAGTCAAATGAGACTTAAGTTAAGCAAAGATTTTTCTCCCTGAATTGGGTTAGAAAAGAATAAAAGAAGTAATAAATACGATGAGAGTAATTTAATAATAATTGATTGATTAATAAATAAGTGTCTAAGGATAGACATAATTTGAGTATAAGGTAATAGTGATTCCAGGGATGGAATCCTTATAAGGAGGGGAGAATGTAAGGACCGAAAATTTTATATGATTATATATGTAAATTTTTAAGAATAATTTTTTTTAGAAAGTACTTGAACCATATTAGTGAATATATGAATTAAGAAAGATAGTTAATTTATTTATTTTAAGTTAACTAAGATGAATACTTAATCAATTTGACTAAGGAAGAGTAATATAAGTTATGCTAAAAATTAACATAGCTTGAATATTAACCTTGAATGTTAAATTAAAAGATTTACAATCTTTAAGTGATTAATTATTTATATGAATTATTTATTGTGAATGATTATGTGAGTATTTAAATATAACAAGGATTTATTAATGATTATAAATATGTTATATTTATGTGAATTATGTAGGTGATTAAATAAGTATATATTATTAATGTGTATATATATTTATTTAGTAGTTAAAGAGAATCAAAAGGAAAGCTACATAACCTAATTATACATTAGGTTTGGAAATTAAATAACCTAAGGGTTATAATATGGAAGAATATTAGTATTTAAAATATATACTAATCCTAAGGGATTTATTTTATACATCTTTATTAGTTATTTTTATAACATAACTAAATCATGTCTAATTGGTTTATAAAAATTTAATGTACATGACTGATTATTTAAATTACAAATGAGCGAATGAAAACCCTAATTAAATGATTAGAGTAAGGTAACATTAAAAGTGTTGGACCTAGTCTAATTTATATGACCCAAATAATTGTTTATGAAGCCCAAACGAATTAAATTTAAAATCCAAACATTAGCCCAATTGTTAAGGGACTTTTTAGTCATTTGTTAAGCAAAAATTTCAAATAAAATAAATCAAAACACCTTCTTTATTTCCATAATCCAGGTTTGTGCCTCCACCTGATTCATAGACCCACGAAATTCTGGCGGTCCAACCGCTTTGAAATCTTTACAGGTCACAGCTTGATTCTACGACTGATTTTGCAGTGCTTTCGTCAGTAAAGTCACCAACTGCTGAACTGGGTTATCATTGGCGTTGTTATTATTGGTAGACCCCTCATGGATTTGTTGTCATGGTTGACGTCTCTTGGAGGCATTTTCTGTTTAAAATACATACTTATTAGATCATTACTCAATTTTCTTAAGTATTTTCTACTAAACTTGAACATTTTAGAATCAACACGTAACACATAACATCTTGAATAAATTTTGACATTATATTCATTCATAATCTTTTAAAGACATCGAAATGATAACATCACCGCTATTCATATCAACTTTTCTAAACTGAAAGAGTTTCATGATAACATCAACATATCTCATTGGTCATAAAACACTTGGGATTTACATCTTATTTATTATATAATTATTCACATAATAATTACACTTTCTATCAAGGCCTACTAAAATGTTGCACAGCCTTACTACGCTCCTCCTCCATGATACAGAACATCATTCTACGATTTAACATGTACCACGATAATTCATCAAACTGAGTCAGTTAGTAGATAACTGGGTCTTGAGTTCTGTTTATCGCAGTATGACAGACATAATCCATCTCTCCCATCTTGGCCTTCTTTACCCGCACCTCTTCTTCAGCTATAGTTTCCCGTTGGGAAGCCTTCTCATAAGAATTTTCAGCTCTTGCTCGCTTGGTGGACTCCTCTCTTACATCATCTTTTAGCTTCGCAACCTCTACCATCAGCTGCTTCTCGTCACTCTCTATGTGAACCAACTTCCATTCCACATTACTGAGACGTTCATCAAGAACCTGGATCGTATCATCCTTTTGTGCCATCGTGGTCTGATGTTCCTCCGCTAGCTCCTCCAATTCTCTTACTCTATCCTGCAGCTCAATGTTATGGTCGTACACCTCGTCATATATCTGAGCTTTAAAAGAGTTTGGTGGAAACTCTTTCCCTTCCTCCTCCTCATCTATCTATGGTAGCTCCACGGGATCCTCCTCATCCATCTCTATCTCATCCTAGTCATCTAGTAACCTCTCCTGCTTAAACTCTGGGGCATAACCAACATTTATGACCAACGAAGATAACTCCCTTGACACCAGCTGCTCCTAGAGCACCTGAATATCTCGAGGCTCCTTCTCTAGCCTGACTAGATCCTCCAACATTGGGCCATCCTGACAACAAAGTTCTTAAGTTTTTAATTACTAATCATCACTACTCGACACTCGCAAACACATATGTTATAAACACATAAGCACATAGAGTGTTTTATTATTTATTCCTTAGAACCCGATAAGAGTTTATCACCACTATCTTTTCAATCTCATATAAGGTTACATCTTAAGGTTTTTCCCCACCTAAGGTTCATAACCTAAATCTTTGATACCAACTTGTGACACCCCCAAATTCGAGTACTTCATTCCCACAAGATTTGGTGTTCACTGTTCAATCACTCGCAAACTACCCAAGTTAAATAAAACATAAACAATAAACCTTCCCATTAAAGGATTACATAACTTAAATAAATAAATCCCAGATTGTCTAACCTTAATACAATCATTAAATGCAGAAAATTGACTACATCACATAATTAAATTGAGTCTAATTACATAAACTGTTTGAATAACAATTTAACAAGTCTTCAACACTTGTTCATCTTACCTTTTCCTTTACTGGTGGTTGACTTGTCAACCTTCTCAACTTTAGCTGTAATAGTTATATATATGCAAGAGTGAGCAAAATAAATGCTCACTTGGCAATGAATAATAACAACATAATAAATGTCAATGAATAAGCTCAATTGAACTGAATAATATTCTATGTCATTGATAATCAAGAACTGAAATTAGAATTTAGAATTTATCTGAGGGTCACCAGACCATGAACTATGTCCTAGGTTATAAGTATTTCTACTTGAACCATTAACAATCATTAGACTATATGGACCTACCTTCTCACACTTAGGGGATCAGCCCTTCGTAACATGTATTGTGCACAAACATCTTAACGCTTTTCATGTATATAATCCCCTATAGTAGGGTTGTTCATCTCAGTTTAAACATACGAGTCCGCACCAAAAGGAAGTTTGGTTTGGATAAGATTTAAGGTAACTTAGAGTTCAACGTACATCAACTAAGGATTAGTTGAATCAAAAGTTTAATGACAATTCAAGGGTTCGATAATGACATAGTACAGATTAGTTATGAATCATAAATGAATAACATAATGCATCAAAGTCATGCTTTAGGAATAAAGTGTTAAGTATTGAAGGGTTCAATAAACCTTCTTGAGCAATAATAATAAGCTAAGGTTACAGTCTTTTCTAATGAGGAAATAAAATTAAGAAATTTACTCAATAAAAAAGAGAAAGGATTCAAGAACTTGCGTAATTTATAAACAAGGTAGGGTAAGAAACTTGCATAATTGTAATCAAAGTAGGATATGAAAATTGCTCAAAGAAAGTTTAAGGTTAGAGAACTTGCATTGCGCGTAAGCTAAACAATATAACTTGATTCTCAAATATCCTATACACATGTCACTTAAAACCGTAACTCAATACCAAATGATGATGTTACATGATTAAATATCTATTTCACTTAACTTACAACCTTTAGTCTTAGGTTTAATCACATGATCAAACCATAGTTCTAACTTTTATCAACATCAACTTTAATTGTCACATAACTCGTTAATTTACTAGTTGTAATCTTCGTATTTGATATTATACCACTCTACAATCTGTCCTTTCATCTTATAACATGATTAATTACATTTTATAATAATAAGATCATGTTATGTTAGCATTTACAAGATTGTGTATTAGAAATCGCATTTCTGGGCCAAATCGCTTAATCGGCACTACAAATACTTCCACTTTGTAATCGAGGACCTAGCACCAAGAACACTGGACTAGCACTGTCGCGCTCCACACAGGCCCTCGACAGGCGTTGTCATACTGTGCCTACATTACAGTGCTGGAATTGTGCTCTAGACAAGCGTTGTAGTGCCTCGGCACAATTCCTTGCGTTCCAATTCGCGAAGAACGCATAACATTCTCTATGCTTTTGAGAGATTGAGGAGTGGGTGGAAGAGGATTAACAAGTTAATCTATATCATCTAACAAAGTTAAGCAGGAAATCAAAGGTATAATTTTATCTTTTAAGGTTTAGTTCTCTTTTTATTTAAAAAGTTCTCTATAAAGTTTATATTAATGATTAATTGTTGATTTTATGGTTTGTATAAGTTAATTTGTATATATAAACTACTTTTATATGATTTGTATATGATTTAGAGTTGATTAATCAATGAAAACAAATATATATATATATATATATATATATATATATATATGAAGAAATCATGTTTAGAGTGAAATATAGTGAAATATTTATGTATATGACTTGTTTAATATGACAGTTAGTGGTTAATTCATATTTTAATATATAAATTGATTTTTAATTGTCTAAATATATGAAATAATTAAAATAATATGTTTTAAACGGACTGTTTTGGTTGAAAAATGAATTCATAGTGATTAATTTTTCTAAGAATGTTTAAAAGTAAAAAAATAACAAAATGTAACAGTTTTTTAATTTGTTTTTTATGTTGTTTATATGGTAAGAAACATTAGTTATTGTTTCTGTAAAGTTTATACAACTTGAGTAAGTTAAATTTTTTGTTTGAATGAAGTTTTTAGGCTTAAATGCTCTTCATCTATTGATACTTAGTAGCATTGTTGATCATCTCTTTGTTGCTTGATGAACCTTTTTGTTAAAGCTTGAACTCTTCTAATTATCAACATATCATCATGATCATGGTTAATGTGTTGTTAGGTTATTCAATTAAGTTCTTCATCTTTTGTGCTTAGCAGCTTTGAACATATTTTTTGATTGTAGACTTCTGCTCTACGTCTTGAGCTGGTTTGATCCAGGTGTTCCTGGTAAAATGTAGAGTGGTTCTTAAGATTTTCTTTCTGATCTGCTACTCTCACATTATCATTATCAACAGCATGGCTTCTCCATATTTAGACTTTCAGTTCTGCCATGTCCTTCACTTTCTTGGCTCTGAGGCTCTACCTCTTTAGCTCCTTGTCTCTTCTACCTGCTGCCACATTATTACTATTCTTGGCATTGCAACTCTAGATAACTTTCTCTTGGTGGATCATAGAATGTGCTCTTGTATAATCTTGCAATCTATGATTTCAACGTTAATCCACCAAGTTTACCAACATCAGTTAATTTTAGTTATTAATGAGTATTGTGTTTAGGCTTTTCAATTATTTAGGGACACAGTAGCTTCTCAAGATCTTCTGATGTACTACCAAGTTGACCTTTTGATCTCATTCTCATTTGTTCTTGGCAATCTTGAACATCTCTTCGATCGTTGAGTAGACCTTACTCTACATTTTCTCTTATTCATCTTGATGTTCATTTTTGAAGATGCATACTATTCATTTATTTTGATTCCTTTATGTTTAGTTTTATTGCATGTTTATATGTATATAAGTTAATTAAGGTGTTTACTAATTTGGGGAGTAATTAAAGCTAAAATGAGGAAAATGGGGAGATTACAGAGCTTTTAATGATAAGTTGGATGCATGGTCTTAGCTTGGGACTTAGATTTATTGTAGAGCTATTCCTTTATCTTTCTGGAACATCTTGAATCGTCCCAATCAGAGTTCATATGAAAAAGTTATTATCTTTTTACTAAATAAACGTTGAATGTCAAACTTTCGAGTTGCAATTTATATAATAGTCACTTGGAGCCTAATTTCAACCTTGATTTAGCCAGAATCTATCAATTTGGAAAGATTGAAAGTTGTAGATCCCATTGATTTCTTTGATTTGATAAGTAGTCAACCCAGTAACTCCTCTTAGATCAAACGTTATGGACATTTTACCAAAGGACGCTGCAATAGGAAATGGAAATTCTCCCTAGCGAATTTGAGCGGAAAATTTTGGAAATCTTGGATTTTTGGAAAGTTACTAAAAGAAAATTTTAGCAGACTTCTACATGGAATGGGATTAATATTTATATTAGATTTAGGATCTTCTAAGATTGAGATTTGCATACCAAATTTGATTCTATATCTTTATGGAAACTAATTGTGATTTGCATTTCCTTTTAGGATTTGGATTTTTAGTTCTCATAGGATTTAAGTCTTTCTCTAGCACAATAAATACATGTAATAGTCAGGGTATAATTCATTTAATTATCTAGTACTTTCTGTAATTTACACCATTATAATGCAGACTTGGAAGACATGAGCTAAGTTCTTATTTCAATTTGAAAAGGATGTTGAACCTTATTCATAATTAACGATTTGATTAAGTTTACTTTATTTAATCCTTCGTGCATGAGATTTTTTCTGATTATCTACTTTAACTTTTTGTATGCTATTCAATCTACTAACTTGGTTTCTGCCAGATTAAATTAGTGAATTAATATCATCTGCTAGATTAAAATATGTATTAAGCAAACGATGTATATCTGATCATAAGTAGCAATTAGTGATACTTATTTGTGGTCAAGCTTTTGGGTATTATTAAGATTTTCATAAGACAAGTTAAATAATTCCTGATCATGTAATTATTTTTTGGAATAACCTAATTCTCATTCTCCACGCTTCTATTATATTAAATCTAGATTGATAGTTCTCGGTTGTATGATAGTTAGGATCTCTTGTTGACGATCGTCACATTAGATTTACACATCAGGATAACTTCGGATAATTAGCGATTGCAGTTATCTAAGGTTGTTAATCTCATTGAAGGGTAAATATTGTATAATTTGATTAATCCATAATTGTGAAAAGGTGATACTGGACTAAAGAATCGAAGTTTTTAAATCATTGTTATTTCATCTCAGTTTATTATTGCAAATTTAGTTAATCAATTCAAAACACTATTTTCATTAGAAATCATAGGATAAATATAAAACAATACAGTCTCTATGGGATCTATCCTTGCCTGTTACTATACTAATTCTTAAGTTAATAGATTAGGAGTAAGGTTTAATTTTGGAATGCTAAACGACAACTCCCAAATTTTTACGCCATAGTCGAGGAGTGTTATTTTTTTGTTGTTTATTCTTTGTTTTCGTTTATTTATTCTTTATTTTCTTTAATTCTTATGACTCAATCCTCTCACTCTACTAATTTAAATTTTAACCAAGAGATAGAGAAAACTACAGATACAGAAGAAGATCTTGTTCCTTCACCTGTTCTTAGTACATCACTTGAAGGGGAAGAGATGGCGGTGCCAAACAACAACAAAACTTTAAAAGAATTGGCTACTCCTGATATAAATCAACCATCCTTGTGTATTGAATATCCTACTTTAGATGTTGTTTTTGAACTTAACTCTGAACTAATTCATCTTTTGCCTATTTTGTGGTCTTACAGGTGAAAATCCATATAAACATCTAAAGAAGTTCCATGTGGTGTGTTCCACGATGAAATCATAAGGAGTGATAGAGGATCAAGTCAAGTTTAGACTTTTTTCATTCTCATTAGTAGAATTGGCTAAAGACTAGTTATACGATCTTGACTTCAAAATCAATATGATCATGGACTGATATGCAAATGTTATTCTTGGAGAGGTATTTTCTTGCATCAGGAGTCGCCAACATAAGGAAGTAAATATGCGTAATCAAACAGTTCAATAGAGAGACTCTCTATGAGTATTGGGAAAGGTTTAAGAAGTTATATTCCAGCTATCCAGCTCATAGAATTGATGATCATTACTTGATATATTACTTCTATGAGGGGTTGTTATAAATGGATAGAAACATGATTGATGCTAAAAATGGAGGAGCACTATTAGACAAAACTTTAGGAGCAGTGAAGAACTTAATTGCAATCATGACAACCAACTCATAGCAGCATGAAATTAGAATGGATCATACACCTCAAAGGGTAAATGTGGTAAGCACTAATAATTATGAGCAACATATTTCTGAATTAACTGCTTTAGTTCGTCAAATGGCTACAAGGAATATTAAAGTTACAAAGGTGTGTAGAATTTGCTCAATGTCAGGGCATACCAGTGATTCTTGTCCAATATTGAATGAGGATAAAATTGTAAAATAATTCAATGATGTCGGGAGATTCTTAGGATATCATCAGCATCAATATGATCGTCGGGTGGACAATCACAATCCAAGATGGAGAGATCATCCTGACTTGAGCTATGAAGGTATTATGCCACCAATGCAACCTGTCTTTTTAACTGTGCAGGAAGATTTTCAATAGACACAACCTCAAGTAGTACCTGCTACTCCTGGATCATATCCTTAAGATAGGTTCAAAGCTTTCATGAATCAAGCATAACAGGTCCAACAAGAAACAAGAATTTTCATCCACAATTTGGAGAATCAAATGAATCAACTTGCTTCAACAGTGGGACAATTTGACACTCAAGGTTCAGTGAAGCTACTTTCTCAAACTATTGTTACACCAAGAAAAAATCTAAGTGTAGTGACTTTGAAAAGTAGTGCAGAGGTATGGCCGCAAGAAGAGTTAGTACTTACTTCAAAGACTGATAGTAGTGCCATGTGTGAAAATGTAGTGTCCAAAGTCAACACAAAATTTGATGAGGAGGAGGAACAAAAGGAAGGGGAGAATAATTTGATAAGTTCTACGAATTTTTACAAAGAGGATATAAATGATACATATGTGCAAATAGCAAAAAATAGTGAATAATAAACACCATGGGACCTTAACCATGGAATTAGATGATGCACATGTCCAGTTTGGCATATATGAAGTCAAAAGGTATCTTGGTAATGTTAATTTTATTTTTGCTATTGATGTTGTTGACTCTATAGTGCAGGAATCTCTTGAGCAAATATATAAGAAGGATTTGAGGGCTGGAATGGAGCAAAATCATAATCTAAAGGATGCTCCTAATTAATTGAAACTGTTACCAATCCATTTGAAGTACACAAGTCCAATTACATAACATGAGAAGGATGATGTTAAGCCAATGATAATAAACAAGGGCAACTGATTGGGAGGCAACCCGAGATCTCAGATTTGATATTTCTATCCCTTTACTTTTTAGTTGCATATTAGTTAGTACTTATTTTCTTCTTTGCATAATTTTCTTACATTGGAGACAATGTAAGGTTTAAGTGTGGGGAGGAGATTTAGGTTTTTTTATTAGGGATATTGATCCAATTTTGATGGGGAAGTTGAACAAAATTGATGCATTTGAAATATTTTGAAAATTCTTGGTTTCATGATTTTATTTAACTAAGTGTTTAAAAGGTTAAAGTTAAAGATTGAAGATTAATGCTAAATTTTAGAATTTATTTGATGTTTAATTGGTTAATGAATGAGGAAGACTAAGTCATTATACATAGTAATTGATTTGAATTGAATTTGTGATACATGAGTACCTGAATATGAGAAGCATGCTCATTTGCCTAAGTTATTTGTTGAGTTATATATGTGCACTGAATTCATAATTTAGAATTGTTTAACTGCTTATGTTGTTGCAAAACCTTATGAAGAAAAATTAGAAAAAAAGAGATTAATGAAAAAAAAAATAGAAAAGGAGAAACGAGGAAAAAATAATTATTGAAAAAATCTTCTTCAATGTCCATTTACGAATTAACTGGATATCCAAGCTTTAGGAAGCATCGTTATTCATGCTAAAAAGTGTGGTGGATAAAAACAGATTAATTAGTTAACTTTTATGGCCTTTGTTACTTGAATAAGTAAGCCCTAGGGGTGTCTCTACATCCAACTCCCTAAGACAGTCTAGTTTTGGAGTCATTGGTGGAAAGTTCACTACATGGGTAACACTGAAAATCCTAAGAAAAGGAGACATTGCACATGTCAAGAACAAAAAAGATGAGAAAAGCATGAAAATTCATTCATCTATGCTAAAGAAAAGGATCTATGAAAACATTAAAAAGTAAGTAAAATCTTTTTTGAGTTGTAAATCAGTGTGCACAATTTTTATTCCATGATAATTAAGTTGAGTAAGTGTGTGGACTTTAGGAAAGTTGCTTATGTGGATCTATTTTAATTTGTGGAAATTTATTGGTGACATGGTAAGGTTGTTAATTGTGAGTTAATTGATAAGGTATTGATTTGATTTCTATAATTTTAATGTTAATAATCATGATTTGAACTTTTAAATCTTTTGGCACTGTGGTAGAACAAATTTTTTTTGGAAATCAAACTTATAGTGTATACGAGGACATGTAAGGCTAAGTATAGGGGAATTTGATGAGTGCATATTATTCATTTATTACGATTCCTTTATGTTTAGTGTTATTAGATGTTTTATGTGTATATGAGCTTATTGAAGTGTTTAATGATTTAAGGAGTAATTGGAGTTGAAATGAGAAAAATTGGGAGATTGTAGAGCTTTTAATGCTAAGTTGGATGCATGGTCTTGACTTGGGACTTGGATTTTACTGTAGAGCCATTCCTTAGCTTTTCGAAACATCTTTAATCGTCCCAATCGGAGTTCATATGAAAAAATTATTATCTTTTTATCAAACAGATGTTGAAGCTCAAAGTTTCGAGTTGTAATTTAAATAGAAATCACTTAGAGCCCAATTTTGACCTTGATCCATCTGGAATCTGTTAATTCTAAAAGAATTAAAGTTACAGATCCCAATCAAGTTCTTCGATTTGATAGGTAGGCCCCGTAACTCCTCCCGAATCAAAAGGTATGGTCATTTTACCAAAAGACGTCACGGTATGAAATGGAAATTGGCCCCGCAAATTTGAGCAAAAAAATTTGGAAATCTTGGATTTTAAAAAAGATTCTAAAAATAAATTTTGGCAGACTTCTACATGGAATGGGATTGATATTTATATTAGATTTAGGATCTTTTTAGATTGAGGTTTACTTACCAAATTTTATTTCTTTATGCAAACTAGTGGTGATTTGTAATTCATTTTAGGATTTGGATTTGTAGTTCTCATAGGATTTAAATTCCATGGTTAAGGTCCCATGGTGATTATCATTCACTATTTTTGTTGTTTAAATAGATGTATCATCTATAACCTCTTTGTAAAAATCTACAGAACTTATCAAATTATTTCCTTCTTCCTCTTGTTCCTCCTCATCAAATTTTATGTTGACTTTGGACACTACATTTTCACACACGTCACTGCTATCTGTCCCTAAAGTAACTGTCTCATCTTTCTATCATACCTCTACATTACTTTTCAATTTAATTGCACTTACATTCTCTCTTGGTGTAACAACAGTCTAAGAAATTAGCTTCCCTGAACCTTGAGTGTCCAATCGTCCCACTATTATAGCAAGTTGACTCATTTGATTCTCCAAATTATGGATGGAAGTTCTTGTTTCTTGCTGGAACTGTTGTGCTTGGTTCATGAAAGCTTTGAACATATCATCACGAGATGGTCCAGAATTGGCAGGTACTACTTGAGGTTATGTCTGCTGAAAATCTTGCTGTATACTTGAAAGATAGCTTCCATTGGTGGCCTAGTACCTTCATAGCTTAAATCGGGATAATCCCTCCATCCTGGATTGTGAGTGTCCGCCCAAGGATCATATTGATGCCGATGATGTCCTAAGAATGTCCCCATAACATTGACTTGTTGCACAGTTTCATCCTCATTAAATATTTGACAAACATCACTAGTATGCCTTGACATTGAGCAAATTCTACGCACCTTTGTAACTTGAATATTCCTAGTAGCAATTTGTCGAACCAAAGTAGTTAATTCATACATCCTTTGCTCAAGATTATAAGTGCTACCATATTTACCCTTTAACGTGTATAATTCATTCTAGTTTCATACTTTTGTGAGTTAACTATCATGATTATAATTAAGTTCTTCGCAACTTCTGGAGTTTTGTCTACTAGTGCTCCTCCACTTGCTGCATCAATCATGCTTCTATCCATTGGTAACAACCCTCATAGAAGTATTGGATCAAGTGATGGTCATCAATCTGATGAGGTGGACAGATGGAACACAACTTATTGAACCTTTCCCAATACTCATAGTGAGTCTCTCCATTGAACTTTTTTATTCCACATATTTCCTTCCTTATGTTGGCAACTCTTGATGTAGGAAAATAATGCACCAAGAATAGTCTTTACATATCAGTCGATGATCATATTGATCTGGAAAGAAGATAGTATAACCATTCTTTAGCCAAATCTGCTAATGAAAATGGAAAAAGTCTAAGCTTGACCTACTTCTTTGTCACTCCATGTGATTTCATCGTGGAACAAACATGGAACTCCTTGAGATGCTTATATGGATCTTCACCTGTAAGTCCACGAAAAGTAGGCAAAAGATGAATTAGTCCAGAGTTAAGTTTAAAAATAACATCTAAAGTTGGATATTCAATACAAAAAGGATGTTTGATTCAGATCAGGAGTATCCAGTTCTTTCAAAGTTTTGTTGTTGTTTAGAGTAGCCATCTCTTCCTATTCAAGTGATGGAACACGAGCTTCTTCTATATATATCTACACCTTTTTATATCTCTTGATCAAAATTTAAGTCAATAGAGTGAGATGATTGAGTCATAAAATAAAAAGAAAAAGAAAATAAAAAATGAAAAACAAAGAATAAACAAAAACAAATAACACTCCCCGATAACAGCGCCAAAATTTGGGAGCTGTTGTTTAGCACTCCAAAATTAAACCTTACTCTTATTCTACTAACTCAAGAATTAGTATGGTAACAAGCAAGGATCAATCCCACAGAGAGTGTATTATTTTATATTTATAGTATGATTTCTAATGAAATGGAGGTTTTGAATTGGTTAACTAAATTAGCAATAATAAACTGAGAAGAAATAACAATGATTTAAAAGCTTAGATTCTCTAGTTTAGTGTCATCTTTTCACAATTATGAAGTGATAAGTGGATTTTATATACACGATTCTATGTCCATTTCATGCTTATTTGTTGCTAAAGTCTTGTGATCATGTTCCTTTTTACTCGTTTTATGTTATTGCATGTGTAGGATGGTGGTTGTGGCATTTAACATACATTTGGAACTATTCGGTGTGATTTGAAGTTAATTGGAGCATAATTGGAAGAAATTTTAAGTTCAAAGATGTCAATGCAAAGATAATACAAGCCCACACGGGGAGCCTTGATGTTATCTTATGTACCCGTCGAGCAGGGGGAACTTGAGCTTCGATTAGCGAAAGGTAGCTTTGCCGAGGTGGGCGTATTTTATATACACCGTCAAGGCGGAGGTCTTCATTCGAGCTTGACAGAAAGGATGCCCGCCGGGGTGGGCAAATATAGTATATGAACCCCCGTCGGGGCGGGGGGTGAAAATTGATGCTATGTCCTACTATGACTAAACTTCTTCTTGGGCATGGAATCTAGATTATTGAATGGCAATGGAACTCTAATTGAAGGGAATTTTGGCTGGATCTTGTGTGCTAGACATCTACTACTCCATCAATAACAACTCCAAAAAAATAACAAGGCATATAATGAAGATTGATCTCAGTTTTTCATAGCAAGCTTTGGGGGAGTATTTCGAGGAGATTTTCAAGACGATTGTGATTCTAGGCTACAAGAAGGGTGTTTTTCAATATTCTTTGTCTTAGGCTATTTTAATCAAAAGAATGTTTTCTACGAATTATTCAGTGTTTATTTCGTTTAGTATGAACTAATTCATTTTTTAGGCTTATGAGGGATCTTTAAGTGAAATGATGATTGTATAACTTTGATGTCCATTTCAATAGTCTATTTCCAGTTTATCTATATTGATTTGAGCTTGAATTAATGAATTGCCTGAACAAGAATTCTTTGTGGATTTGTTTGGAATCGAGAGAGGATATTCAAATCTTCTTTAATTGTAATTCACATAGAGATATAGTGAGTTAGTTAATTAAGCTGTTTAACTTGTTTCTATCTTAATTGTGGATTTAAGTTATTATGGTGTTAGTGCATCGAGAGGTGGTTAATACTACGTTCGTGTTCTTGATTAATAAACTGGGATAGTAAATTGAATTGGAATAAAGGTGTTAAAATCAGAGTGAAGCTTAAGGTGAAATCATAAGTCTAATTCTCCATTAATTGTTTGAAATTCCAGATTTTGATATTTGTGATTATTTTGTGATAATTTAATTATTCTTTAATTTAGATTTTTTAATTTTAATTATTGAGTTGATTTGTTTAATAAAATCAGGGTTAATAGGAAATTGGTAATTATAAGTTAAGGTATTTGCTAGTTAGTCTGTATGGGAACGATACTCTATTTATCACTCTATTACTTGTTGACCACGTATACTTGTGTGGTGTGCGTATATAGATTTTACCCAACAAATTTTTGGCGCCGTTGTCGGGGACTATTTAGTACAAATCTTAATAGATTTACAATATTAGTTTAATTAATCCAGTTTTACTTAGACATTTTTATTTTTGTTTTGTTCTTCTTATTTCAGGTGTTGGAAGCAGTTTATGCAAACTCGGTCCAAAAATCCAGACTTGCTACCTTTTGAGGACGACATTGAGAGAAGGTTTTAGAGGTTGAATAAGTGGATCAAGGAAACGAGGCAGGAATTTGAGACCTCTGAGAAGGAAGAGGAAATGGCAGCCGAATATCAGAAAGCGTTAAGGGAATTCGCCACACCCAAGGTGACTGAACTGCAGTCAAGCATCACCAGGCCTGCAATAGCTGCAAATACATTTGAAATTAAGCTTGGGATGATTCAAATGATTCAGAATTCATTTTAGTTTAGGGGATTGGAAAATGACGACCCAAACGAACATCTAGTCAGTTTTCTGAAGATTTACGACACCTTTAGGTACAATGGGGTGTCAGATGATGCGGTGAGACAATATCCACTCTCAGAATAAGTCCTCATTACATTTATTATTAAACTATTTTATAGAATAGTGAGGACTACTAAGACTTCATCTCAGACCGTCACCCCGTTCCCCGACTAGTCCCGGCTACGTTCTCATTTCCTAAAGAGAACAGTGAAAGAAAGGGTGAGCTCAACTAGCCCAGTAAGAAATATTATGACTAAGATAATGCAGAATAAATTATCATTAGTCTTCAACAATGTTAAACTGATAAAATATAATAGACATCAAGTCTAACTGCAGCTGAACAAGCAATCCATTAAAAGAGTCAAGTAGATAATAAAATCTACTATCTTTTATGATTTAAAATGTTTTTCATCACTTTTATCATTTGGGACTCGACAATAAATAATTCACATCATCCACCTTTACTGACTAAGGATATTCATTAGTATCACGACCACAAATTATCCATGCACTATGGGTCAAGGATATTCGGGTATTCATCAATGGTCATGATCATGCCAACAACTATCCATCAATGCACTACGGGCCAAAAAGGACTTTTACCACATCATTTGTAACATTACGGTCATGATTACACCGAATAATCCCTGGTCATAATCATACCAAGTCCATCTATGCACTACAGTCCACAGATGACTTTAAAAAAATTAATAACATGAGGATGATGACAATGATATAAGAATTCAATAAAACAAGTTCAAGAATTAATTTATTCAGGAACTAATAACGTCCAAATTGTCAACATGATACTTCTTTGTAGAGTAAAATTCAAGAATGCTCAGAAGAATATTTCCATGAAAAGATACTGGATGAAGCGTAAATATCAAGGATATGTCACTAATTTCATGTTGTATAGAAGTCAAAACTTTAACCAACTGAGTATAATAATGAATGGAATAACAAAAGAAATCACCAGGCCTGCGATATACCGTACAGGCAGGTTATTCCAATAGAATAATAAACAACAGAACCAGGTCCGGCGTAAAACGCATAGACAGGATATTCCAACAGAATAATAAAAACGGAACCAGGTCCGGCGTAAAATGCATAGACATGATATTCCAATAGAATAATAAAGACGGAACCAGGTCCGACGTAAAACGCACAGATAAGATATTCCAATAGAATAATAAATAATGGAATAACAGAAGAATTTCACCAAGTATAAGGTAGCTGGCATATCTGAGTTATTCAAATGAGAATAATAAAGAATGGAATAACAGAAGTTCTCTTCATGAATACAAAAGAAATAATACCCCTTATCGTAAAAGAAACTAGATATAGGAGTAGTGAAGTAGTAGAATACTTTTCTTCTTTCTCTCTATAGTTTCTCTCTCTCTTTCAAGTTTCGAATTAATTCGTGAAATAATGAATGAATGAGCTTCTATTTATAGAAGAATGGACTGAATAGTAACTAATCCATGAACTGTCCAGATTGATTTACTTTTAAATGGACGGTCCAGATTGGTTTACTATAAAATATTCTAATAAAACAAAATTTTTTAAATATAATATATATTATATATATAAACAACATATGTTTGAAAGGGAAAAGTTCACAAGATTCAATCCCGTGATATTGCTTGAAAACATCCCACTTTATTTATATTATATATATATATATAATATAAATCATGCCACTAAAACCAAACACCCCCCCCCCGTAACATCCTAAACATATATATATACTCTATAATATATATATATATATATATATATATATATATATATATATCACACTCATACCACACTATTTTGAGAAATGAGTAGGTGGGGGGGTCCATAAAACAATATCAAATACTTCATAAAAATCCTCTCAAAATTTTTAACAATATTTATCATCATTATTATAATTTACAATATTAATCGACCGTGTCGTTCCTAGGAAAGAGGGGCTTTCAATAAGGATTTCTCCTATTGGTAGCCTTGATTAGGTGACCAAACCTCTCCTTGGCGAACTTCTAGACATCGTTAATATTGCAAATAATAATATTAATAACTTTTATCTCAATTATTGATTTAATAATATATAAAATATCGATAATAATTGAATCAAATAACGTGAGATACTATGCATCAATTCTTTGTAACAATAATTGAATAAAAACTGAATGACTTCTCACGTAAGCATCAATAATCAATCTTTGTGTGCTACTATGCAACCACGCCAGTATTCTTCATGTACTTTTAACACGGGTGTTTCAACAATTAACGGTAAAACTTCCGTCGTTATTTTCATAAAATATTTTTGTCGTTTTCTCAATCCGACAATAATTCCGTTATGGGGTCCACCAATGATTGTGTCGTCGTATGAATATTCCCTGTTAAAACGAATATTCCCCAACCAATTGAATATAATATAACAACTTGCGTACTTTGTAAAATTTATAAATATTACCCACAACTATAACATTATATCACATTCATTCCATAATATTTAAAAATGATATTTATAGAAAAATCATCTTTATTAAAAAGTTGGGGTCTTACTCCTCCCCTTCTTATGAAATTATGCCCTCGAAATTAGGGTACGTACCTGGTATGTCAAAAAGGTAAGGATATCTTGATTTCATTTCAGATTCTAACTCCCAGGTCATTTCCTCAACATCGTGGTTTCTCCACAAAACTTTGACTTGAGGTATAACCTTGGAGCATAGAATATGTTCCTTCTTATCCAAAATTTGAACAGGAACCTCTTCATACGTCAAATCTTCTACTATTTTGTCCGGTTCTAACTCAATAATGTGGTTCGAGTCTTCCACGTATTTACGTAACATGGATATGTGAAAAACGTTTATGAACACGAGACATACTTGGCGGTAAAGCGAGTCTATAGGCCACAGTTCCTACTCGATCGAGGATTAAAAATGGGCCAATTAATCGAGGATTGAGCTTTTCTCTCTTTCTAAATCTCGTAACTCCTTTCCATGGAGTAACACGTAACAACACATGATCTCCAGTGTCGAATTCCACGTCCTTTCGATGAAGATCAGTATAACTCTTTTGTCGATATTGTGAGGTTTTTATAGGTTGTCGGATCGTTTGAATCTTTTCCATAGTCATATGTACCAACTCCGGTCCCAACAACGTTGCTTCACCCACCTCATCCCAGCATACTGGAGAACGACACTTTCTTCCATACAACGCCTCGAATGGATCCATGCTAATACTTGCTTGATAACTATTATTGTAGGAAAACTCCACCAATGGTAAGAACTTGTCCCAACTTCCCTTGAAGTCAAGGACACAGAGTCTTAATAAATCTTCAAGAGTTTGAATAGTCCTCTCTAATTGTTCATCCGTCTAAGGATGATATGCCGAACTAAATCGTAAATCCGTGCCCATAGGTTTTTGCAAACTAACCCAAAATCGTAAAGTGAATCTTGGGTCTCGATCAGAAACTATGGATACTGGCATACAATGCAGTCTTACAATCTCATTTATATACATACGAGTAAGACGTTCAAGTGTATAAGTTTCTCGTATTGGTAAGAAATGAACAGCCTTGGTCAATCTATCAATAATGACCCAAATTGCATTGTGCCTTGAGAAACCTTGGGAAGACTAGTAACGAAATCCATTTTGGAATTTCAAGTGGTTGTGATGGACCTTTTATTACTTGATGCTCTGCCTTGACTCGTTGACAAATTAGACACCTTGAGATAAATAGCGCTATCTCTCTCTTCATATTGCCCCACCAAAATGTATGTCGAATATCATGATACATTTTGGTACTCCTAGGATGTATTATAAACGGTGTGTTGTGCACCTCCATCATGATTTTATACTTTAAATCAGTGTCGTTAGGAACACAAAGTCTGGATTTGACTCGAATTATTTCTTCTTCATCGATTCTTTCTTCCGGAATAACACCTTCTTGTAATTTCTTCCTCATATGCATCAGCTCCTGGTCTGTAGCTTGAGCAGCTTTAACTTTAGCGATTAAAGTCGGTTCTACTCGAATATTCGCCATCATCATGTGGGTCCCTGGAGTCTTTATCTCTATCTCCATCCTTTGCAAGTCATACAAATTGGGCCTTTGCGTTGACAATATCGCACTCGTACCCGCATATGATTTTCTACTCAATGCGTCAGCTACCACGTTTGCTTTTTCAGGATGGTATTGGATGGTATGATCATAATTTTTCAATAGTTCAAGCCAACGTCGCTGTCGCATGTTGAGTTCCTTTTGAGTGAAAAAATATTTGAGGCTTTTATGATCCGTAAAGATCTCTACTTTCTCCCTATACAAGTAATGCCTCCAAATTTTAAGTGTGAAGATAACAGCTACCAACTCTAGATCATGAGTAGGATAATTCCTCTCATATTCTTTGAGTTATCGAGAGGCATAGGCTATGACTTTCCCATGTTGCATGAGAACACATCCTAACCCTTTGCCTAAAGCATCACTAAAGATGACAAATCCCTCCGAGCCAGATGGTATTATCAGAACAGGTGCTGAAATGAGTCTTCTCTTGAGTTCTTCAAAACTCTTCTCACATTCCTCGTTCCAACTGAATTTTAAATCTTTTCGAGTCAGCTGAGTTAAGGGAGTAGCGATTCGAGATAACCCTTCTACGAATCTCCGATAATAACCAAACTAAGCCGAAAAGCTACGTACTTCGGTCATTGATTTAGGTTGCTCCCGACTTTGAATAACTTGATCTTTCTTTGGGTCAATCAGATATTCCATAACTTGATACCACGTGCCCAAGGAATGCTACTTCCTCAAGCCAGAACTCGCAGTTCTTCAACTTGGCATAAAGCTTATATTCACGAAGCTTTTGGAGTATCAACCTCAAGTGTTGCTCACGATCTTCACGGCTTTTGGAATAAATAAGGATGTCATCAATAAAGACGACCAGAAAGTGATCTAAATATTCCTTGAATACTCGGTTCATCATATCCATGAAAGCAGCAGGAGCATTAGTTAATCCAATTCATAATGCCGGTACCGAGTTCTGAAAGCTGTCTTTGGAATGTCATCGGTTCTAATCTTCAATTGGTGATATCTGGAACGAAGATCAATCTTTGAAAAAAATTTGGCGCCTTGCAACTAGTCAAACAGGTCATCAATGCGAGGTAATGGATATCTATTTTTGATAGTGACATGGTTCAACTTCGATAGTCAGTACAAAGTCGCATACTCCTATCTTTCTTCTTCATGAATAGAACAGGAGCACCCCAAGGAGACGTACTAGGATGAATGAAACCGATGTCTAACAATTCATGCAGTTGAGTCTTTAACTCCTGAAGTTCAATAGGAGCCATTCGATATGGGGATTTAGAAATGGGTTTTGTACCGGGTTCAAGGTCGATACAAAAATCAATTTCACATTCTAGGGGTAGGCTAGGAAGTTCTTCAGGGAATACGTCAAGAAATTCATTAACAATAGAAATATCATTCAAAACTGACGTATTTTTGTTTAGATCCGTGACATGAGCTAAGAAAGCTTGACATCCGTTTTTCAATAAACGAATAGCTTTATGACTTGAGATGACACTGATTGATTTTAATGGTTTGGTTGCTTGAATTCGCATAATAGGTTGGTTAGGAATATGAAAGCTAACAACCTTGCGAAAATAATCAATTTTTACATGGTGAGTAGTTAACCAATCAATCCCTAGAATTACGTAAAATGCAAGTATTTTCAATGAAATAAGATAGACAGGTAATGTGATGGTACCGATTTGAACCAAATAAGACTTATAAACAGTGGATGTAATGAAGGTTTCTCCCAATGGAGTTTCAACGAGATAAATCAAAGTCTAATTTCTCCGGGGTCAAATTTAAACATTGAGCGCAAGTAGGAGAAATAAAAGAATGCGTAGAACCGGTATCAAATAAGGTATATACTTCGCTAGAGTTTATGATAAGCTTACCCGTGTTGACATCATTCGGGTTCCTTGCTTTCTGGGAGGTCACGACAAACGCTCTCCCTTGAACTACCGGTTTTGTCTTATCTGGGACGGCCTTTGATGCCTCCATCCCAGTTGGACTTGTCTTTGGTGCACAACAAAATCGGGCCAGATGACCTGTTCTTCCATAATTGTAACATGCTTTGGATGGCATCACAGCAGTTTGGACTGATGTGTCCCTCTCCTCCACATTTGAAGCATATGATAGGTGGTCGTTCTCCTTTCTTAACGATAAGTGTTGATGCTGAAGTCTTTCCATCATTGTTGAATCTCCTCTTCTTGAAATGTCCATTCTTATTATTTTGGCCATGATTACCACCAAAGTGGTTACCATTTCTGGCATGTTGATTCCCTCCACGCTTATTGTCACCGCTTCGATGACTGTTATCACTGGTATTATCATTTTGTCGGTTGCTCTCTTTTGGTTGGGTTGACTCATTATCGCGCTCCAATAACTGAGCCCTAATAACAACATCTGAATAAAAACACAATTTATGAGAGATAATATATTGACGTATCTCGGGTTTCAAACCTCTTAGAAACATTCACGCCATTCTCTCCTCATTATCAACCAAATGAGACGCAAATCGAGATAACTCGGCAAACTTGGCTTCGTACTGCGACACAGTCATGTTGTTTTGCTCCAGCTTGATGAACTCTACCTCTTTCATGTGACGAATACTTTCGGGAAAGTACTTGTCGTTGAACTGTTCTTGTAACTTCTCCCAAGACATCTTCAGTACGGCAGGTTGAGTATGTTTTACAGATTCCCACCAGTAATCTGCCTTTGCACACAATATGAAGGTGGCAAAGGGAACCTTTTGGTCCTCAGAACATCCCAAGACATCAAATATCTTGTTGATCTGCTTTATCCACGTCTCCGCCTTAAGTGGTTTTGGCTCTCCAAAGAACTCCGGTGGTCCCAGTTCCTTAAACTGCTTGGCGGTGACTGTCCGAGAGTTGCCGATTTCCACCGCATTTTGGACGAGTCTCTCTTGCACGATCTTGCATGAATTGCATAAAGCCTCTGAACATTCCATCGTTCATCATTTGGTCAATGTTGTTATTTGCATGTGGATTGTCGCCTTCCTGATGCACATTGTCCTGATTATTGATCTATGGAGACTCAACGATCTCATGTGCTCCATTGATGTTCTCAACATTCTCGGATGTCATTTTCAAATACTGCCACAAAACAAGGGTTAATTAACATATCACAAATTATCTCTATACTTTGACCGACCAATTAAATTCCAAATAAACTTAGGTAGGTCATACTAGCGAAGGAATTCCCCGTCTCTCCCCTCCTAGTTCTTGTCTCACAACTAAGCCAAGGATCATATCCCTGAGCTTTGATACCAACTGTGACGCCCCCAAAATAGGTATACATCACCCATCTTGAGTCGCCAAATACATGGTACAGAATACAAATATAATCTTAAATACACAACAAAAGCTGTGAGTTTTAATACAAATATTGCCTTCTAGACAATATCCACTCTCAAAATAAGTCCTCATTACATTTATTATTACACTATTTTATAGAATAGTAAGGACTACTAAGACACCATCTCGCATCACAATCACCCCATTCACGACTAGTCCATTTCACGTTCTCATTTCACGAAGAGAAAGTGAAAGAAAAAGGTGAGCTCAACTAGCCCAATAAGAAATATTATGACTAAGATAATGCGAATAAATTATCATTAGTCTTCAACAATGTTAAACGATAAAATATAATAGACATCAAGTTTAAGCTGCGGTAGAACAAGCAATCCATTAAAAGAGTCAAGTAGATAATAAAATCTACTATCTTTTATGATTTAAAAGGTTTTCATCACTTTTATCATTTGGGACTCGACAATAAATAATCCACATCATCCTGCACTATGGCGAGGATATTCATTAGTATCACGACCACAAATTATCCATACACTACGGGCCGAGGATATTCGTGTATTCATCAATGGTCATGATCATGCCAACAACTGTCCATCAATGCACTCTGAATTCAAAGAGGACTTTTCCCACATCATTTGTAACATTACGGTGGTGATTACACCAAATAATCCACAGTCATAATCATACCGAGTCCATCTATGCACTACAGAGCCCACCAGATGACTTTAAAAAAATATAAACATGAGGATGATGACAATGATATAAGAATTCAATAAAATAAGTTCAAGAATTAATTTATTCAGGAACTAATAACGTCCAAATTGTCAACATGATACTTCATTGTATAGTAAAATTCAAGAATGCTCAGAAGAATATTTCCATGAAAAGATACTGGATGAAGCGAAAATATCAAGGATATTCCACTAATTTCATGGAGTATAGAAGTCAAAACTATAACCATCTGAGTATAATAAAGAATGGAATAACAAAAGAAATCACCGGGCGCTGCGATAGGCCGCATGGCGAGTTATTCAACGAATAATAAATAACGGAACCGGTCCCACAAAAAGCGCAAACGAGGATATTCCAACGAATAATAATAAAGATGAAACCGGTCCGGCGTAAAACGCATGCATGGATATTCGAATAGAATAATAAAAGATGAAACCCGAGTCCAAATAAAAACGCCTTGAAACAAGATATTCCAATAGAATAATAAATAATGGAATAACAGAAGAATTTCACCAAGTATAGGGTAGCACGCGTATACAGGTTATTCCAACAGAATACTAAAGAATGGAATAACAGAAGTTCTCATCATGAATACAAAAGAAATAATACCCCTTACCATAAAATAAACTGGATATAGGAGTAATGAAGTAGCTGAATACTTTTTTTCTTTCTCTCTGTAGTTTCTCTCTCTAGAGTTTCAATGAATTCGTAAGAAATAATGAAGGAATGAGCTTCTATTTATAGAAGAATGGACTAAATAGTAACTAATCCATGAACGGTCCAGATTGATTTACTTTTAAACAGACGGTCCAAATTGGTTTACTATAAAATATTCTAATAAAATAAAATCTTTTAAATATAATATATATTATATATATAAAAACAACATATGTTTGAAAGAGAAAAGTTCACGGGATTCAATGTCGTGATATTGCTTGAAAACATCCCACTTGATTTATATTTTATATATATATAATATAAATCATGCCACTAAAACCAAACCCACCCACCCCCCACCCCACCCGTAACATCCTAAACATATATATATGTAATCAATATAATATATATATATATATATATATATATATCACTCATACCACACTATTTTGAGAAATGAGTAGGTGGGGGGTCCATAAAACAACATCAAATACTTCATAAAAATCCTCTCAATATTTTTAACAACATTTATCGTCATTATTATAATTCACAATATTAATCGACCAGGTCGTTCCCAGGAATAAGGATTTCTCCCTATTGGCGCGCAATTAGGTGACCAAACCTCTCCTTGACAGAACTTCTAGACATCGTTAATATTGCAAATAATAATATTAATAACTTTGTTATCTCAATTATTGATTTAATAATATATAAATTATCGACAATAATTGAATCAAATAACGTGAGATACTATGCATCAATTCTTTGTAACAATAATTGAATAAAAGCCGGTGTGACTTCTCACGTAAGCATCAATAATCAATACTGATAGTGCTACTTATGTAACCACGCGTATTCTCATACTTTTAACACCGGGTGTTTCAACAGTTAACGGTAAAACTTCCGTCGTTATTTTAATAAAATATTTTTGTCGTTTTCTCAATCCGACAATAATTCTGTTGGGGGGTCTACCAATGATTGTGCCACCGTACGAATATTCCCTGTTAAAACGAATATTCCCCGACCAATCGAATATAATATAACAACTTGCGTACTTTGTAAAATTTATAAATATTACCCACAACTATAACATTATATCACATTCATTCCATAATATTTAAAAATGATTTTTATAGAAAAATCATCTTTATTAAAAAGTTGGGGTCTTACAGCAGTTATATGTGAGTTGTGCGCGGGATAGCACCCAACGGATCAATACGCGATAAATCCAGCATCTATACAGTTCGTGGTCAATTATAACAGAATTCTGCAGAACACATACAATCAAGGAAATAGGAATCATCCGAATTTCTCGTGGAGCAATAATCAGCAACATCAAGCTCCACGATAGTTATATCCTCCAGGTTCTCAAAATCACCAACATCCAACCCAACATCATGAAAGGAAATCAGACTTTGAGGAATTGGGGTCAAAGTATATAACTAGTAATGAGGCAGACATGAAAACTCAAGCAATAGCCATCAAGAACTTGGAAAATCAGATGGGGCAAATTGCCTTAGCACTAAATAACAGGCCACAAAGGGATCCTACCAAGTGATTCAGAGAGAAATCCGAAGGGTAACCATGAACAGTGTTAGGCAATCACATTGTGGAGTGGGAAACTGCTTGAGGGTACTAATGCAGAAAATTCAGTGACTCCGGATGAAAAAGTTGATGATAGCAGCAAAATTGAAGGAAGTAAGGGTGAGGATAAATAGAGTGAGGGAAGAAATTTGAAAAATAAGCCAATTGTTTATCCACCACCACCATTTCAGCAAAGGGTCCCAAAACAGAAATTAGACAAACAATTCGCAAAGTTTTTGGAAGTATTCAAGAAACTTCAGATCAACATACCATTTGCAGAAGCCCTAGAACAAATGTCGAGCTACGCAAAATTTATGAAAGGGATTCTGTCAAGGAAGAAGAAATGGGAAGATTTTGAGACAGTTGCACTAACTGAGGAGTGTAGTGCAGTGTTACAGCAGAAATTACCACCAAAACTCAAGGACCCGGGGAGCTTCATTATTCCATGCACGATTGGGAATATGCATTTCAGCAAGTGTTTATGTGATTTGGGGGCTAGTGTAAACCTTATGCCATTGTCAGTATACACAGAATTGGGTTTGCCCTCGCCAAGACCTACAAATATGTCATTACAGTTAGCGGATAGGTCAGTCAAATATCCGAGAGGCATAGTAGAGGACATTTTAGTGAAAGTGGATAAATTTATATTCCCCACGGACATTATCATTTTGGACTTTGAGGAGGATAAGAACATCCCAATTATCTTAGGGAGACCATTTTTGGCCACGGGTAGGACACTTATAGATGTACAAAAAGGAGAACTAACCATGAGGGTCCAAGATCAAGAAATAAAATTCAATGTGTTCACGGCTATAAAATTCCCTACGGATGAGGAAGAATGTTTTCGAATGGATTTAATTGAGCAAATCATCAGTGAAGATATGAGCAAGAGTTTGGTCAATGATCCATTAGAAACAACTTTATTGGGAGATGAAGAGGTCGATGACCCATAATTAGTGGATTATTTACAAATGCTAAACTCATTTCCATGAGTTTCTAGATTCAGAACACTATTTGAACCATTGCAAATGGAGAAAGTAACCGCAGAAAAACTGAAACCATCAATTTAAGAGCCACCAAAGCTGGAACTTAAGCCACTCCCTAAACACCTCAGGTATGCGTATTTAGGCAATGCAAATTCTTTACCTGTTATTATTTCAGCTGCACTTAATGAAATGCAGGAAGAGAAGTTGCTGAGGGTGCTTTGGGAACACAAATTAGCTATTGGGTGGACAATCGTGGACAAAAAGGGAATCAACCCTTCATTTTGTATGCACGAGATTCTAATGGAAGATGAGGCAAAACCAACGGTAGAGCAACAACGGTGACTTAACCCGATTATGAAAGAAGTTATGAAGAAGGAAATATTGAAGTGGTTGGATGCCGGTATCATCTACCTGATTTCCGACAGCAAATGGGTTAGTCCAGTGTAGTGCGTGCCAAAAAAGGAGGAATGGCAGTGGTGCAGAATGAGGATAATGAATTAATATCGACTACAACAGTGACATGTTGGAGGGTTTGCATGGACTATAGAAAATTGAACAAAGCAAACCGAAAAGACCATTTCCCCTACTGCCGTTTATTGATCAAATGTTGGATAGATTGGCGGGACATGAGTATTACTGTTTGTTGGATGGATACTCGGGTTATAACCAGATAGTCATTGCTCCGGAGGATCAAGAGAAGACGACATTCACATGCCCTTACGGCATATTTTCATTCAGGAGGATGTCATTCGGACTATCCAATGCACCTGCAACTTTCCAACGGTGTATGATGGCCATTTTTTCAGATATGGTGGAGAAAAATGTTGAAGTCTTCATGGATGACTTTTCGGTCTATGGGGACAGCTTCGACATATGCTTAAAGAATCTGGTCTTGGTGTTGCAATGATGTAAGGATATAAATCTCGTACTAAATTGGGAAAAATTCCACTTCATGGATGAAGAGGGCATAATTTTGGGCCATAAGGTATCGGCTCAAGGATTGGAGGTTGACAAAGTAAAGCTAGAAACTATCGAAAAACTATCTCCACCGAGCTCAGTTAAGGGTATTAGGAGTTTCTTGGGATATGCTGGGTTCTACATGAGGTTTATAAAAGACTTCTCTAATATTACGAAACCTCTATGCAGTCTTTTAGAGAAGGATGCGACTTTCAGCTTTGATGAAGAATGCAAGACAGCTTTCGACTTATTAAAGAGAAAATTAACTACAGCCCCCGTTATAGTCGCACCAGATTGGAGCATGCCATTCGAGCTTATGTGTGATACAAATGACTTCACGGTTGGGGCTGTTTTGGGCCAACGTCGAGACAAGGTGTTTCAAGCCATATACTATACAAGCAAAATACTTATAGAAACTCAAATGAATTACACAACCACAAAAAAGGAATTGCTTGCAGTGGTGTATGCGTTTGACAAATTTCGGGCTTACTTGATCAGGACTAAGGTGATAGTCTACACAGACCATGCGGCGATTTGGTACTTGATAGCGAAAAAGGATGCTAAGCCACGCCTTATCCGGTGGATCCTCCTACTTCAAGAGTTTGACTTAGAACTAAAGGATGGAAAGGGGACGGAGAACCAAGTAGCCGATCACTTGTCTAGGTTGGAAAACTAAGGGAAAGCGAAAGACGACAGATGTGAAATTAATGAGTCATTCCCAGATGAGCAACTGTTTGGGATTTCTGCAGAGATTCCGTGGTATGGGGATTATGCAAATTTTCTTGTGAGCAACATTCTACCACCTGACCTCACAAGACAACAGAAAAGGAAATTTTTATATGATGTGAAATGGTACATGTGGGACGAACCATATTTGTTCAAGCAATGCGCCGACAAAATGATTCGATGATGCGTCCCCTACAGTGAAGTGAAGAACATTTTGCATGAGTGTCACTCATCTGCATATGGCGTGCATTATGGGAGTGAGAGGACAACAACGAAGGTGTTGCAAACTAGCTTTTATTGACCTACATTATTCAAAGATGCCTACCATTTTGTCAAACAATGCGATAGGTGTCAAAGCGTGGGCAACATTTTGAAAAGAAATGAGATGCCTTTACAAACGATTCTTGAAGTTAAAATTTTTGACGCATGGGGTATCGATTTCATGGGGCCATTCCCTTCGTCTTTGAACAATCAATACATTCTACTTGCAGTGGATTACGTGTCGAAGTGGGTTAAAGCTGCAGCATTACCATCAAACGATGCCAAAGTGGTCCTCTAGTTCCTACAAAAGAACATCTTCACGAGGTTTAGCACGCCAAGAGCAATTATCGGTGACGAAGGTAGTCACTTCTGCAATAAGTCTTTTATAGCTCTTTTGGCCAAGTATGGGGTCAACCACAAGGTAGCTACAGCGTATCACCCTCAAACTAGTGGACAGGCTGAGGTATCAAACAGAGAAGTTAAGAAGATATTGGAGAAAGTGGTGAATCTGAGTCAGAAAGATTGGTCGCTTAGATTGGACGATGCATTATGGGCATACCGGACTGCATACAAGACACCAATCAGGATGTCACCATATCAACTCTTCGTATGCGGAAGCGCATCACTCACTTACCTTGACGAGCTACAACATAAGGCATATTGGGCGGTACAAAAACTTAATTTTGATTAAGCAGCTGTAGGGGAGAAGAGATTACTTTAATTGAATGAACTCTAAGAATTTTGCCTTCATGCCTATGAGAATTCAAAATTTTGAACAAAGAAAAGGTAAAAAGATGGCACGACCAGAAAATTATGCACCGAACATTCGAGCCGAGTCAATCAGTACTATTGTTCAACTCACGGTTGTAATTATTCCTCGAAAAGCTTAAATCGAGATGGTTGGGACCATTTACTTATAAACGGGTTTTCTCTCATGGCGCAGTGGAACTCTACAGTCGAAATCCACTAGATACGTTCAAAGTAAACGGACACCATTTGAAGAATTATTGGGGTGGAGAAGCCAACACTGACGTGATCACCATCACATTGACCGACACAACATGAGCAGGAAGTAGTCAAGCTGAACGACTTAAAATCAAGAGCTAATAGGGAGGCAACACAATCTTTAGTTTATTTCTCGTATTTTTTAGTTATAATCGTTACAATATAGTTTTTATTCAATTAATAGTTAGTAGCATACATTGAAAGTCTAGTTAATCTCTCATCAATACTTCACGTTATAAACAACCTACTAACCTTCATGTTTTATGTCAAGCAGGATGGATAAAGGATGCAAAAGTGAGTTACATGGAATCAAAACCAAGGAATCTGACAGTAGGCATGCCACGGGAAACCTTTTTACATGTAACCTCTCGGCCGGGTGAGGGTCTCAAGATTCGTTGATATAGTGGCATAGCCACGGGCTGAACCTCAAAAGCACTACAACCCCATTGGGGTGGGGTCCCCAAACCAGTTAATGACAGAACACATGCACGTAAGAGTCTTCCTAAGACATTACCCCACGTAGGGGGGAGTCCTAGAAAATAACAGACTTTGGCGATTCTGAGACTTCTCCCCTTCCCAATAATATACCACTATCCCACTTCCTTACTACTTCGTAACTCCATCTACCACCCACTACACCCACTTTTACCCCACTATTCCTAATACTCCATTACTCCTCTCCACCTCTTCACTCCACCAATGATAGCCATCCTTCCACCTCTATATATATCACTACACCTCATATCATATCTCTCACAACAATTGACAGAGAGCATTCACAAAGTATACTTGAGAGCTAGAGAGATATCATGGCTTCACAATCATCTTCTAAACGCCAAAGGGGAGAAAGTTCATGGCCATCTAAACCAACCCGCACCTTCGATCGCCAGAAATTTGCAAGTGCCTCCGCCGTCGACCGGAATGACTACATGCTCACCAAAGCCCTTACACCGGAGAGGGGGTTGGCACCGGATCCTAACGATGGGAAGCTGATGCCTCAAATTTACCAAAAGGGATGGACCAAATTCACCAAGGATCCGGAACCAGCCGTTGTTAACATTGTCAAGGAATTTTACGCAAATGTTGAGGACAAAAAACCATTCCACTCATTTGTACGAGGTCGGTTAGTTCCATTCAGTGCCGACGCAATCTACACCTACTACCAACTATGGGTACCTTGCCACTGCCATTATGCTCATCTCCATAATTCTGACCCGGACAATGATGCTATAATCACGAAGATAACAAAACCAGGAACATCTTGGATCAAGGGTCGGAAAGGAGGCACCGTGTTTCATAGCAAATACCTTAGCCAGTATGGCAAAATCTTGTACGCCATTGTGCAAGATTTCATCATCGATGTCGGGGCCATTATCTATTCCTCCATCCGCTAGTACTTACGTGGAAATTTTTCTAGAGGCTTGCCACACCCATCACTCATTTGTGGGTTATGTCGCAATGAAGGGGTTAGATTGTCTGACGACGAGCCCACACAATTGTCGCTTGCATTGCTTGATTCTAGAATGATAGCAGGGTATTCCGTATGGGCAGGGGGGCGAGTCACATCCGCGTGGTCTGGGTTTTATTTTTCCGTCAGATTCAGAAGACAATGTGGATGCTACGAAGATATCGAGGGAAGATGATGAAGCAATGGGTGATCAAGGGACCGAGCAGGTACTGCAGGTCGAGGCCATATCCAGTTCTCATTTCCTTGATTTCCAAAATTAATTGAATGCACACAACAACATAACACGTCTAGAAAATGAGGCGATTGGCAATGAGGCAAGATCATATGTTTGATGCTATGAACGCATCTTTTGCCTCACTCAACACAAATTTTCAAAGCTTCAACCCGACAGCCCCATTTCCATATCAACACCCCATGCCAATGCCAAGGTTTCCACCAAGTGATTCGGACGAAGAAGAACAACAACCACCTCCTCAGACTTAAGCGATAGCAGGGAAGTCCTCACGTACTTATTTTAACTATTCATCCAATGAGGACATTGTATTGCTTAAGTTTGGGGGATTTAAATACATGTTTGCATGCATTTAGCTCATTTAGGTTGCATTTTGCATTTTGTCATTTAAATTTCAGTATTGCATATTAAATTTTAGTATTGCATGATAGTTTAGGTGCATACATAGTAGCTTAGGTTAATGTTTGTCATTGCATAGTAAATAATCTTGTAATACATTTTGTTATCCATATATATAAAAAAAATTAGTTAGTTAAATATTTTGTTTGCGTAAGTCCATCAATGTTGTAGTTCATATTATTTGTGGGCCAATGATGTGATTGACAATAAGTTAACAAATACAGTATTGAGTATTAGAACTGTGATACAATTCCTACTATTAATCGAATCTTGGGCTTGTTGAACTGGTATAATAAGGATAGCACGAATAATAACATCATTGTTGATTGGTATGTTCAAATTGATACCTAAATGGTTTCTAAAGGATAATGCTAGAGTAAATGAGAAAATGATAAGGATAGACTGTAAAGGCGAAAATTAGGCAAGAACCTAAGTTTGGGGGATGATATGTGGGGTATATAAGCTTTATATACAAAGATTATACATATATCGTGACTAGTCTTGTTTCGGGGCCTTTGTTACTTGAGCAAGTACGCCCGAGGGGATTGTCTTTACACTTAGCGCCCTAAGGTCTTTTATGGTTTGGGTGTCATTGGTTGAAAGCTCGCTAAGGGGTAGCACAGTCAGCCTAATGGGATGAGCCATTGCACAATCATGTATGTATATTAAAAAAAAATTAATAAAACGGGAAAATAGCAAAATGTCCCCGTATGAAGAAAAAAAAGAGAGGAAGTATATGAATAAAGTATAAGTACCCTGCTTGAACCCCGAGATTAGTGATTGTTTAGTTTTAGTTGGAACTGTCTGTTTTTGAAATTTTTAATTTTGCACTGCATAATTCCTTCTAAGAGATTGGTTATGTATTGAATTTGAATCCGTATCGGTTATCATGGATGCTGCACACACACACATTATACCAATGATGATGGCTCGAGATTTGAGGATTAAAATGGAATTGTAGATTGGTTTTTGGTGGTTGATATTATATAGTTGTTTGTTTTTGCTGAGGCCGTTAAGATAATCTTGATTCTGCGATATTGTTGGATTCGAAAGCATATAAGTTAGGTCGTAGTCATTTCATCTCATTGCATTGCTTGTAGTTGTTTTGTGCTCAGGGACTAGCACGGTTTAAGTTTGGGGGATTTTGATAAGTGGATTTTATATACGCGATTCTATGTCCATTTCATGCTTATTTGTTGCTAAAGTCTTGTGATCATGTGCCTTTTTACTCGTTTTATGTTATTACATGTGTAGGATGGTGGTTATGGCATTTAATGTACATTTGGAACTATTCGGTGTGATTTGAAGTCAGTTGGAGCATAATTGGAAGAAATTTTGAAGTTCAACATGTCATGTAGCGAATCAATCTGAGCCACGGCAAAGTAATATTATCTACGTACCCTCGTAAAGGGGGGTCTTAAGCTTCAGTTAGCAAAAAGGTAGCTCACCGGGGCGGGCGTATTTTGCCTATACACCCCCGCCATGGTGGGGGGTCTTCATTCGAGCTTGACATAAAGGATGCCCGCCGGGGTGGGCGAATATAGTATAGGAACCCCCGCCGGGGCGGGGGTGTGGAAGTTGATGATATGTCCTGCTATGACTAAACTTCTTCTTGGGCATGGAATCTGGATTATTGCATGACAATGGAACTCTAATTGAAGGGAATTTTGGCTGGAGCTTGTGTGCTAGACATCTACTACTCCATCAATAACAACTCCAAAAAAATAACAAGGCATATAACGAAGATTGTTCTCAGCTTTTCATAGCAAGCTTTGGAGGAGTATTTCGAGGATATTTTCAAGACGATTGTGATTCTAGGCTACGAGAAGGGTGTTTTTCAATATTCTTTGTCTTAAGCTATTATTTATAATCAAAAGAATGTTTTCTATGAATTATTCAGTGTTTATTTTGTTTAGTATGAACTAATTCAGTTTTTAGGCTTATGAGGGATCTTTAAGTGAAACGATGATTGTATAACTTTGATTTCCATTTCAATAGTGTATTTCCAGTTTATCTATATATATTTGAGCTTGAATTAATGAATTGCCTAATCTACAATTCCTTGTGGATTTGTTTGGAATCGAGAGAGGATATTCAAATCTAGACCTAATTAATATAGCGTGTGTTCATGAATTTTGTGAATAGAAGAATCTTGATGAATGTTAAGATAGAGATATGCTTGACATCGCATGTAATTGGATAGAGAACTTATTCTTAAACCTTCGTTAATTGTAATTCACATAGAGATATAGTGAGTTAGTTATTCTTAAATCTTGATGAATCTTAATTGTGGATTTCAGTTAATATGGTGTTAGTGTTAGGTTTGTAATATTCTAGAATGCAATCAAATTGCAAAAATAAAGCAGAAACGTGTAAAAATCAGAGTTTAAAAATTTTACAAACCATATACCCGGATCACCTTTTATGCACAATTATTAATTAAACGAAAAAGATGAATAAGAAACATACCCTTGAAGATCCGAGCTTCCTCAGGTACAAGTTCATCTCCAATCCTTTTCGCGTTCAACTTGAATCCACCGGGTTTGGTTCCTTCCTTTGATCAACGTTAGCCACCCAAGTGTTTGGCCTCTAGAGGTGATCCACCAAGGAAGAATAATTTTCAAGAAGAAGGGGTATTGGCTCAAACCCTAGTTTTTCTATTTCTATAGAAAAGAACGTACTCTCCAACAAATTGGAATTATGTCGTTGTTGTAAAAGTCAACAACCCCATCACCCATAATAAGACTCCTCTTATTTATAGATGTGGGCAACCCACCTTAACAATTAAGGAATTGGGTTTTATTTAATTAATTAAATTCTTTTAATTAATTAAGCTCCCTAATCTTATTAGGGATAATTAATTAAACTCCTTTTAACTAATTTTCCTTCCTAATCCAATTAGGAATAAATAAGAGTACTTATATTAAATTAATTCCTAAACTCTTTTAGAAATTAAAATAATAATAATAATTGTAATAAAATTAATAAGACTCCTCTTATTAATTTATATTTAATATTTCTAAAATATTAAATAATAAATATTAAGCTATTTAATTTATTCTATCACCATAGATTAAATTAAATATACATAACATATTATTACGATTATGCCATTAACTTCTTAAATAATTATTCTTCCTTTTATGGTGTGACCCTTTAGGTTCTCCATATTAAACCTTTGTGAATAAATCAATTAGAACAATTCTAACCTTATTTAAATAAATAAATTAAACAATTAATTTATTTAAATAAATAATATTTATTCTACAATAGGGATAAGCCTCCTAGCGATCAATGACTTTCCGGATAATATAGATTTCAACATTAATCATAAAAGAACCTTTGAGTAAATAGTTCTTTGTACAATTTAATTCTTCCACCATACAATGTCCCAATTAAATATAAGACATGGAATTACTTGTCAAGTCTTATTTTATTTAATTATATGTATTTCGATCCTTAAATGCACAACTCAAATAATGCAAATTAGAAACTCCTTTCTAATTTCATTCTCGCATTAACCAAGGACTCTTGGGTTGTCATTTATCGAATCACATAGGACATTTCTCTTCTTTTAATAAAGTGGTAGATTCTTTATTGATCATACATTATCTCCATGTACAACTTATTATACCCAAGCATACCCTTGATATACCCTAAGGGTCTTAAGGAATAAGTCAAAGTATAACTCATCATACACAAGATACTATGATGATCTCAAGTCCAAGGATCACTTGTACTACTATCACTACAGAAATTCCTATTGACGAGCAAGTAAAACTCCATTAGGTATTCCTTAGCGAGCCACGCTCAATGAACTTATTCTCTAATAAGCACCTACATACTTGCTTTAGTGTCTCCACACAAATGATCATGAGATCAATCATCCTCATCCAATGAAAAGTTAACGTATGTACCAATCTATCTGGATTCACTAATCCCCATTTAGTAATCCAACGATTGGGAACTATTTTAGTTTTAAGCTTTCTAAGAATTTAGATCTCATTAGAATGATCATTATCATTATTCTAAAAGCATTACTTAAAACTATGGGTTTATCACATATTATAAAACAGCATCATGTAGATAATTAAAAGCCTTTAATAAATTAATACTTTTTATTAATAAATGAATAAGATTGTTACAAAGTATATGCTTTATCATCAAACATGATTGGCTTGTGTGCATACTACTTTTAGTTAGTGCATCGAGAGGTGGTTAATACTACGTTCGTGTTCTTGATAAATAAACTGGGATAGTAAATTGAATTAGAATAAAGGTGTTAAAATCAGAGTGAAGCTTAAGGTGAAATCATAAGTCTAATTCACCATTAATTGTTTGAAATTCCAGATTTTGATATTTGTGATTATTTTGTGATAATTTAATTATTCTTTAATTTAGATTTTTTAATTTTAATTATTGAGTTGATTTGTTTAATAAAATTTGGGTTAATAGGAAATTGGTAATTGTAAGTTAAGGTATTTGCTAGTTAGTCTCTGTGGGAACGATACTCTACTTATCACTCTATTACTTGTTGACCGTGTATACTTGTGTGTTGAGCGTATATAGATTTTACCCAACATGAAGTAATCAAGTTTTACAGTATTTATCCTTCAATGAAATTAACAACCCTAGATAACCGCGATTGCTAATTATATGAAATTCTCCTTATGTGTAAATCTAATGTGACAATCGCCTCCAATAGACCCTAACTATCATACAACCTGAAACTATCAATCTAGATTTAATACAATAGCAACATGAATAATGGGAATTAGGTTATTCCAAACCACAATTACACAATCTGAAATTATTTAACTTGTCTTCTAAAAATCTTAATAGTGCCCAAAAGCTTGTCCACAATCAAATATCACTAATTGCTAGTTATGATCAGATATACATAATTTGCTTAATATATATCTTAATCTAGCAGATGATGTCAATTCACTAATTTAATCTTGTAAAAAACAAATTAGTAGATTAAATAGCATACAAGAAGTTTATGTAGATAATCAGAATAAATCTCATTTAAAAATGAATAAACAAAGTAAACTTGATCAAACCGTTGAATAAGAATCAACATCCCTTCACAACTGAAATACGAACTTAGCTCATATCTTCCAAATCTGCACTCCAATGGTGTAGATTAGAGAATGTACTAATTGATAGAATGAATTATACCCTGACTATTACATGTAATTATAGTGCTAGACAAAGGCCTAAATCCTATAAGAACTAGAAATCCAAATCCTAAAAGGAATTACAAATCACAACTAGTTTCCATAAAGAAATAGAATCCAATTTGGTAAGCAAATCTCAATCTAAAAAGATTTTAAATCTAATATAAATATCAATCTCATTGTGTAGAAGTCTGCCAAAATTTACTTTTAGAAACATTCCAAAAATCGAAGATTTCTAAATTTTCCCACTCAAATTCGCTGGGGCGAATTTCCATTTCCTACTATGACATCCTTTGGTAAAATGACCATAACTTTTGATTTGGGAGGAGTTACGGGGCCTTGTACCTATCAAATCAAAGTGCTTGACGAGATCTATAACTTTAATTCTTTGCGAATTAACAGATTCTAGCTAGATCAAGGTCGCAATTGGGTTCCAAGTGACTGCTATGTAAATTGCATCTTCCAAACTTTGAGACTCAATGTCCGTTTGGTAAAAGATCATAAATTTTTCATATGAACTTCGAATGGGAAGATTCAAGATTTTTTAAAAAGCTAAGGAATAGCTCTACAATAAAATCTAAGTTCCAAACCAAGAACATGCTTCCAACTTAGCATTAAAAGTTATGTAATTTCCCATTTTTTCTCGTTTCAGCTCTAATTACTCCTAAAATCATTAAACACCATAATAAGCACATATACACATAAAACATGCAATAAAACTAAACATAAAGGAATCATAATCGTAAAATATTATGCATTCATCAATCCTCCTTTTGTATTAACTTTTTAGTGCTCATCATCATCTGTTCTTTTCAAATGATGTATACTTTTATATCTCATTTGAAATCTTCCAGTTATGAAGTACATGTTGGAACATTTAATGCTCAAATACTCTTATATCTTTGATGTTGACATTCTGGAGCTTTGTGTTAGTGTACTTTGTAAACCCCAAATTTTATGAAATTAGAAGTATTCAATTTTTCTTATAAATATTATTCTAAATAGTAAGGTGATAATTTAATAAATGTTATAGTTATGGATGATATGTGCAAATTTTACAAAGTAAGCAAGTTGTCATAAATTATTCGTTTGGTCGGGGAATATTCTTTTTGTTGGGGAATATTCGTACGACGGCGCAATCATTGGTGGACCCCCCACAACGGAATAATTGTCGGATATAGAAAGGGACAAAAATAACATTTTTATAAAAATAACGATAAGACTTTTACCGTTAAACTATTGAAATACTTCATTATAAAAGTATAGTAATACACGTTGTTGCACGGTATCACACAGTATCTCTGATTATTGATACTTACGTAAGAAGTCACTCAGTTTCATTCAATAATTGTCACAGTAATTGCTGCATAGTATCTCATATTATTGATTTAATTATTGTTACAGTATCATTTGCACAATATTTTATATTATTAAATCAATAATTGACATGACACAGTTGTTCATATTATTATTTGCATTATTGACAATGTCTAGAAAGTTTTATCGAGGAAAGGGGTTAGGTTATTTAATTACGCGCTAATAAGGAGAAATTCTTATCATAAATCTTCTCTTTCCTGGAAACGATCTGGTTGTCAATATTGTGGGTTATAATATTAATGATGAAAAATTGTTAAAAGATTAAAAATTTGTTAATTGAAGATAACTGAATTGTGGTAAATATTTATACAATTTTTGATATAAATGGAGAGGTTTGTCATGAGACGTTTGTTGTAAGTTTGTTTTATTCTATGGGACCCATAGGTCATCATCTAAGAGTCATTTTTGCCAATAGTGCTTGCCTTTACCAAACATCAAACCACTTACCTTTTTATATTACAGGACTAAAACAACTTGCCTTTTCACATTATAGGTGTCAAACCACTTGCCTCTTCACATTGCAAGATGTTGGGTAAAATCTAGTTACGCACAACACGCAAGTATACGTAGTCAACAAGTAATAAAGTGTAAGTAGAGTATCGTTCCCATGAGAAGTTTTTAATAAAAATTACCAAATACTAACTATTAACAAAACTAATTTTATTTAAACAATCAATTTAAGGTTATGAATTAAATTATTTAATTAAACAAATTTAATTACCACTAGTTAAAAATCAAATTATGGAGATTTAAAATTTTAACTTCACTTATTGCTTCACTTAAATTAATACACTTCTTATCAATTATGCTCACTATTCTGAATTATTAATCAAGAACACATAAATAAATATGACCATCTCTCAATGCATCATACTCAAATCAACCTAAATCCACAGATGATAGAATTAAGAAGAACAGCCTAATTAACTAATTCATTATATCTCTATGTGAATTATAATTAAAGTGGATTTTAAGAACAAGTTCTCTATCATATTAAATGCGATGTATAGGTATATCTATATCCTAGACATAAATTATGAATTCCAACGCAATGTAGAAAAAATAATCACATACTATTATGATCAGATCTAAATCTATAATCCATCTCTCGAGTTCATATAGATTATCATGGTAATTATTAGCTAGGCAATGAAGCAATAAGCATAAACCGTAATAGGCAATTCAAGAATAATCACAATAATTAATAGAGAAGCATATTAAAATAAACTAAGCAACAAGCTCCATTGTAATCTTAAACAAGAATTTAGTTCACGATTATTTAATTAAAATCAAGAATCCAAAATTCAATAAACATTAAAAGACAAAAATAAGAGAAGAGAAAAGAATAAAATCTGTTGTCAGCAAATCTTCTGCTCCCTCTTGCTCCTGCTATTGATCTTCAATGGTCTCCAAGTTGCTTTAATCTCCAAATCTAATAAAAATTAGGGTTTTTTTTCTAATCTAATGAAAATCTAATTTAAGGAAATCCTCTCCCTTAATCCTTGTGATTCTCCTCCTTTTATACATCTCTTCATGTGTCTTTTAGCCCTCCTTAAAGTTCTTAAACCAAAATAGCTCAAACCAATCCTACTTGAACTCAGCTTTAGAAAAAAAAAATTTTATTCCCGATAAGCCTGCCCCCGGCGGGCTTTTTGTTCTACGAACGTGCCACCCCTACATGGGTCACTCTTCAATGCTGCCCTGGCGGGCTTTTTACACTAAGGATTGCCGCCCCGATGGGCTTTCCTGACCAGAAATTACAAAAATGCCATTAAGCTACATTTTTCATGTTTTGACCTTCCGAAGTCGTTTCCTACAATACAAACACAAAAAAAAAGTACAATGACACTAAAAATACTTAAATATAACAAAGAATTAAGAATTAACAGTGTTTGATTGATGAGTGAGTTTTATACTCATAATTGAGTGTGTTTGAGCTTAATCTTTTGGTAGATTTTAAGTGTTTGTGTCTATTCATGCATGTTTTACGTTGTTTTGTACGAATTTGGACAAAAGTTACTTGGATCGACGTTCGGGGTGGCTAGATTTGCATTTTTGACTTGCCATTTACACAACAGTCACTTCAAAGCCAATTTGAGTATTGCTCCGGACCTTATTTTGAAAACTTAAAGAATGAAATTTGTAGATCTATGTCTCCTCTTTCTGAAACATCTTGAATCATCGAAATCGGAGTTCGGACGAAGACGTTATGGCTATTTTCACGAAGGACGTCAGAGCAGAAAATTTGCAGAAAGTGGTTAGCGTCGGGGCGCCCATTTCAGGCCTATGCCCAATGTTTGAGGTCTTTGAGTAGAAGCGATCTTGCAGATCAGTACCCAATTATTGAAGCCTTTGGGAAAAGTTTTGGTGAGGCTTGGACGCGTTTTGGGGTGAATTTTGACACTTTTTTGACTCCAAATTGGATTGGGTTTGTTCCTAAGCTAAAAATTGGACTTGTAACCTATAAATACATAATGTAAGGCATAAAATAAGGGGAGATTACATAGATTAGCTTAGATAAAAGTACTCCATTAGATTAGAATATAAACCCTAGTTCTTAATTAGCCATTGGAGATTGAATCAAATTGAAGAACACTTGAGATCAAGAGCGAAGCGAAGAGCGAGAGGGAGCATCGATTTTTGACAATGATTTTATTCTCTTTTCTTATCATACTTTTATCTTTTAATGTCTATTCAGTTGTGGATTCTTGGTTTTAATTCATTAATTATGAACTAACTCTTTTATTAAGATTTCAATTGAACCTTTTATGTCTATAAATTAGTTATTCAATATATTCCAATTATTTGTGTCAAATTGAATTGTTTATCTTGTCTTGAGCCTATTGATTAATTATCTGGCCAATAATTACCTTGTTACTCTAGAAGGAATTTAAAGAGGAATTCTAGGGTTAGAACTGGGCATGATAACATTTGACTTAGTTATTTGCATGGTAAATAATTAGGTTTCTGAAATGAATGGAAATATCTATTCACCGCATGTAACACATAAGGAATTGGAATTGAAGGAGTTTAATTCAATTGTTTTGCATAGGAATATTGCAAGATTAATCTGGATTAAATAAAAGTCAATTGATCACTTGGAAAAAGGACTTTTGGCATTTGAGAATTCCTGTTAATAATTCAGTAGGCATAATAATTGGGATAAGTGGATAATTGGTTTATAGTTCATAATTGGGGATATTGTAGTCTTAACCTTTATTTATTTGAATTCATTTATAAAGCAATTCAGTTTAATTAGTTAATTTAGTTTTCTTAATTATAAAAATCATAATTTGCGATTGTTTAAATAAAATTTATTTGGTTAAGAGTTAGTATTTGGTAATTTTTATTAAATAATTACTAGTGGGAACGATACTCTACTTTCACTTTATTACTTGTTGATGTGTATATACTTGCGTATTCATTGATTATGAAAATCGATCAACAAGTTTTTGGCGCCAGATTCTTAGGAATTAATTTAATAATTATTTACCAATATTAATTTCAATCAAATTAGTCTTAATTTAAACATTTTTATTTTTATTTTTAATTCTCTTCCTATATTTCTCTCTTTTTAGGTACCATGGATTTCTTTGCGTATCAATGGCCATACACGAACATGACTCAACCAAGGGAAACAGGGATTGATGGACTTAATACATCTTCTATAGAGCCAATACAAATTGAGGCAACTTTGAAGACGTTGGAGGTTATCGCAGCCCAACGGAGTCGAAGGATGGCAAGAATGACTCAGCTAAGGGGAGCGGAGATTGACAGACTCGCGACACTTTCTGCATTGTCAGCACAGCTTGAGACAATTTCGAGGAGGTTAGAAGCTTTTGAAGCTCAACGTCGTCAAAGTGTGGCGGTTACTTGTGATTATTGTACTAGAAATCATATGAGTCATCAATGCGCCATCAGTTTCGAGCCGGTACAGTATAGTGGTGATTACCCCAACAATTATGCCTATCCCAACAACTATCATCAGGATTGGGGGTATCACCCAAATTTTTCATGGAGTAACAATCAAGCTCAAGCACCGAGACAACAAAACACATCCGGATTTTAAAATCAGACACAACAACCAGAGTAGAAAGAAGGTTGGGAGGAAGCCTTGGAAAAATTCATTAGGGCTACTGACAAAAAGAACGAGGAACAAGAAAAAAAATTTAATCAAATGGAGCTGAATATGTAAAGCCAAGGTGCGTCGATCAAGAATATGGAAAATCAAGTGGGGCAGATAGCACATGCGTTGAACAACCGTCCTCAATACACTTGGCCCTATGACATGGACTCAGGAGAGGCGATGGAGAGCTAGAACAAAATCTGCATAACTAAATAAGCCACAAGATGTTGAAAGAGAGAAACAAACAATTGGGAATAAAGAAAAGGAGATCAACGAAGATGAACTGATTTCATTAAGATCCCATATTAGTATCCTCCTCCTCCTCCACCAAGATCAATAATCCGGCGGTTTTTCAAAACCATGCCCAATTGGCGAGTCATGTAAATCGACAAAGCTCTTTGTGACATAAGAGCTAAATACGATTATTAGGAGTCATGGTGGGATGAAAAGAAGAAGATAGAGGAAGATCCCATTATGTTTATTAAGCTTCAATGCCCCAATCGATCATAGACATAATGGAGAAAAAACCTAGTTGTTGGACGTTCTTAATAGGGTACATATCTACAAAAGAGCATGCTAGGTGACTTTAATTCAAGGGCTTTTGCTAATGGGAACCTCCCAAAAGAGACATTGCTACTGATGGATGGAGGATTCCTCGATTTTTGAAGGGGAATTGGATAGAGAATTGAAGAAGTCAGGCTGAGACTATAAAAAAAGCGCTTATTGGGAGGCAACCCAAGTTTAATTATTATTTTTAGTTTTTATTAGGTTTTTATTAGTAGTTTTGAATTTACATTTATTTAGAATTTAATAAAATTGTTTCCATCATGGTTTACAGGTTATTCAAGTCAAATTCAAGTGTGGTGCCCAATTTGTTCCATGTGCTTAGCCTATTCTCCAAACTTAGTGGACAAGGAGGAAGATTGCTATATTTTAAGGGAAGTCCTCTGCTTTACTTTTATATATTTCAGTCATTGAGGACAATGTCTAGTTTAATTTTGGGGGCACTTTAGTGTCGTATTGCATATAGTTAGTTATCTGCATAGTAGTTCATTTTTTTATGTGTTAGCATTGTGTTTTTTTTAGGTTGCATATAATACATGGTAGTTATTTGCATATTCATATATGTGTTGCATTAGTATGTGTTCATGTAGTATAATTGCATATTTTTTTTGCATGAATCTGTGTGATCGGTTGGTGTGGTCTTGGCTCGGTCTATGATAAGATTGGTATTAATTGTTAACTTCAACAATGTTGATAATTGATTATGAGTTCTAATTTTAATCATGATGATAATCTAAGTCTGTCTTAAACTTATGTAACCGATTAGCACTTAAAGTTTAACTGTTTTAATCCACTTGGTTCAAGGGCTTCATAATTTGTTTCTGAGGGAAAATCTTGGTTAAAATTTAAGGAAATTAGTGAATTGGCGGTAAAAGGTTGGAATAGCGTAAAAGCTTGAGTTTGGGGAATCTATGGGATATATATATACAAAATGAAAAAGTAAAAAAAAGAAAAAAAAATGATGAAAAGAAAAAAAATAGAAAATCCAGAAAAAGAAAAAAAAAAGAGAATAAACACCGTGGCATGCTTGTCTAGTTTTGTGGCCTTTGTTACTTGAGTAAGTAAGCCCGAGGGGATTGTCTTTACATTTAGCACCCTAAGGTCTTAATGGCTTGGGAGTCATTGGTCGAAAGCTAGTTAAGGTAGCACTGAAAAGCCTAAGGGAATAAGACATTGCACAACCATGAGAAAAAAATGAATAAAACACGAGAAAGAGCAAAAATGCCCTCGTGGTTGAATAAAAGTATAAATAAATCATGTATTTACCCTAAGACTTGGTAATTGCTGAGTTTTAACCGGAGTTGTCATGTTCACAAAAGTAATTGAATTGGAACTGAAATTTTCCTTCTAAGAAGTTTGTTATGTGATTATCTTGAACTGTGGTTGGTTAGAATGGTTAACAAGCACACACGCACAACATGGGTGATTATAGGTTTGGATTGACTAATTGGTTAGAGTTATGGATTTTTACTTGGTTGGATATATTGTTTGAGTATCATTGGTATCTTTGAGGCATGTAGCTATATATCATACTGATTTATTACTAGGTTCGTGGGTATATTAGAAAGTAGATCATGCATATGCATTCATGTAGTTGAGTTAGTTTGTTTATTTTTTGTTCTTTTGTGTTTTTGCTTGAGGACAATCAAAGGTTTAAGTTTGGGGGTATTTGATGAGTGAGTTGTATACTCATAATTGAGTGCGTTTGAGCTTAATCTTTTGGTTGATTTTAAGTGTTTGTGTCTATTCATGCATGTTTTATGTTGTTTTGTAGGAATTGGGACAAAAGTTACTTGGATCGACGTTCGGGGTGGCTAGATTTGCTATTTTCGCTTGCCATTTACACAACAATCACTTCAGAGCCAATTTGAGTATTGCTCCGTACCTTATTTCGAAAAACTTAAAGAATGAAAGTTGTAGATCTATGTCTCCTCTTTGCGGAATATCTTGAATCATTAAAATCGGAGTTCGGACGAAGAAGTAATGGCTATTTTCCCAAAGGATGTTAGAGTAGAAAATTTCCAGAATGTGGCCACCGTCGGTGCGCCCATTTCAGGACTATGCCCAGCCACAGCAAAGGAGCTGGGGAGCGATCTTCTTTGAGTTTGTGCCCAATCTTTGAGGCGCTAAGGAAGAGTTTGGTGAGACTTGGACGCGTTTTGGGGTGAATTTTGACACTTTTCTGACTCCAAATTGGATTGGGTTTGTTCTAAGCTAAAAATTGGACTTGTACCCTATAAATACATAATGTAAGACATAAAATAATGGGAGATTACATAGATTAGCTTAGATAAAACACTCCATTGGATTAGAATATAAATCCTAGTTCTTAATTAGCCATTGGAGATTGAATCAAATTGAAGAACACTTGAGATCAAGAGCAAGAGCAAGAGGGGAGAATCAGATTTGCTGACAACAGATTCTATTCTCTTCTCTTATTATACTTTTATCTTTTAATGTCTATTCAGTTGTGGATTCTTGGTTTTAATTCATTAATTATGAACTAACTCTTTTATTAAGATTTCAATTTAACCTTTTATGTCTATAAATTAGTTATTCAATGTATTCCAATTATTTGTGTCAAATTGAATTGTTTATCTTGTCTTGAGCCTAATGATTAATTATCTGGCCAATAATTACCTTGTTACTCTAGAAGGAATTTAAAGAGGAATTCTAGGGTTAGAACTGGGCATGATAACATTTGACTTAGTTATTTGCATGGTATATAATTAGGTTTGTGAATTGAATAGAGATATCTGTTCACCGTATGTAACACATAAGGAATTGAAATTGAAGGAGTTTAATTCAATTGTTTTGCATAGGAATATTGCAAGATTAATCTGGATTTAATAAAAGTCAATTGATCACTTGGAAAAGGACGTTTGACATTTGAGAATTCCTGTTAACAATTTAGTAGGCATAATAATTGGGATAAGTGGATAATTGGTTTATAGTTCATAATTGGGGATATTGTAGTCTTAACCTTTATTTATTTGAATTCATTTATAAAGCAATTCAGATTAATTAGTTAATTTAGTTTTCTTAATTAGAAAAATCACAATTTGCAGTTGTTTAAATAAAATTTATTTGGTTAAGAGTTAGTATTTGGTAATTTTTATTAAATAATTCCTCGTGGGAACGATACTCTACTTTTACTTTATTACTTGTTGACCGTGTATACTTGCGTGTATTCATTGATTGCGAAATCGATCAACACTGATTCGTATGAATAAAGCCCACTCATCACAAAGGCCAAGCTAGAATTCTTTTATAAATAGAAGCTCATTTCTTCATTCATTCTCACCAATTTAATAAAACTATAGAGAGAGAAACTATAGAGAGAGAATTAGAGAGAAAGAAGAAGAGTATTCTGCTACTACTCTATTGCAATATCCAATCTCCTACTAAGCTCAGGGGTATTATTTCTTTCATATTCGTAAATGATGTTATTTTTTTCATACTCATAAGAGTTATCATTCTATTCCTTATTAATCTGTGGGAATAACCTGTCTACGCGGATTACCGCATGCATGGTGAATAACCCTTCGTATTCATTATTTATTAAATTATGGAAATGATCTGTCTACGTGGATTACCACATGACGAGTGAATAACCCTTCATATTCATTCTTTATTAAATTATGGAAATGATCTGTCTACGTGGATTACTGCATAACGGGTGAAAATCCATTTGCAATTTCGTATATTATTTCATTTCATATTCCTAAATCTAAACTTACTATGATAAGTATTACTTCAATAATTCTAATCTTTTCATGTCGGGGTACTACTATTATCGGGGTACTTTGCATGACGGGGTACTATTCATTTGGGGTATTATTCACAACAAAATTGGTTTCTTTTCTGTCCAAATTAATTTTGATACATGAATATCACACATGAATTTTACTCCACAATTAGTTATCATGTTGACAATTTGGACATTCTAGAACTCTAGATAAATTAAATTATAAGTCTCTAATATTTATCATTGATCTCACTTGATTCATTCTTTATATCATTGTTATAATCCTCAGATTTAAATTGTTGTTAAAGTTATCTTTGGCCCGTAGTGCAAAGATGAACTATTAATTGATGAATATCTTTAGCCTGTAGTGCAGGAATAGAATGTTGATTGGTATGATTATGACCAGGAACTGTGTATTGGTATAATCATAACCTTTAATGTTACATATAAAGACTTGTGATGAAAGTTCTCTTTAGCCCGTAGCGCAAAGAAGGGCTGTTGATTGATATCTTTGGTCGTAGGCAAAAGAAGAACTGTTATTTGTTATCTTTGGCTCGTAGTGCAAAGAAGAAATGTTGATTAATATCTTTGGTCCGTAGTACAATGATGGACAGATGTTTGATGTGATAACCCAAAAATTCATAAAATCTTGAATGATTAGAATAAAGGTTAAAGAATAAAACCTAGATGAGAATTTGAGGATTTGTTTAAAATTTTTCAAGTAAAACGTATATGGTTTTCTATTTGAAAAAGAATTGAGAAAATAAGGGTTATAAAAATTTAAAACCTAGAAAGAAATTTTTTTTTGTATGTGAAAAAATTTATTTAAAGAAATAAATTTTAAATGAAGATATATTATTAGATTAAATTAAATGTGTATATGTATAGATACATATATACTTGGAGATGTGTTATATATGATTTAGCTAAATAAGAGGATTGATTATTTAAATTAATCATACAAGAATAAATGAAAAGCTTCATTATAAGAAGTTTGGTAGTAGTCAAGCATTAGAAATCTTATAAAGAAAAGAAAAGAAGAAACGTGTAGCAAGTCGAATAATATATATGATAAGCCATATGAAAAAACTTTATTGAATGTAGCAAATCGTATTAAGAGGGTTACTAAACGATAAATTAAATGTCTAGTTTAATACATGAGTATATAAATCATTTTATGATTTATGAAAAATATGTATGTTTACGTAATATGGTAAATATATTAAATTATATATGGTATATGTACATAAATTGATATAAATAGGTTTATAATGTGAGAAAATAAAATTATTAATTATTTTCTATATGTGATGTGTGTAGGTTTGGTGTAACTGGTAATTGGGAGTTAATGAATATATATTATACATGTATTTATTAAGTGGGGGAAAATAAAATTGTTGGGAACAATTTGTGTGATGAAGCAAAAATAGGCAGGTTAAGCATATAATATTTATATATACTTTACCCAAGAGTATTAGAATAAATTCTTATATGAAATTAGTTTAATAAAGAAAAGATATTATATTTATCGTAATATCTTAAGGAAGTAAATAAATTCTTAATTAAATTTATGTTAATTTAGCTAAGGATATTATATTATAATATCTTGGGAATGTAAATAATTGTATGTGTATAAGAAATTATGTGTAGCATATTTATTTTACCATTATAAAATAAATATGTAATTTAAGTATGTTATGTTATTTTTATATATATCAAAGGAGTGCCACATAACCTAATTATATATTAGGTAAGGTAATTAAATAACCTAAGGGTTATGGTATTGAGAAAATGTTAGTATTTAAAAGTTATACTAACCTAATAGATTAATTTGGTCTATTTCAAGTGATTAATAATTTTAAATCTAATTAAAGCAAACCTAATTAAGTTATTGATTAAAGAAATATGTTTAAGTAATTAAATTCCATAAGATTGGAAAATAGAAACCCTAAATAAAAAATTAGGGTAATATAAATTAAATTTGTTAAACTATGTGTATTACACAACCCAAAACAATTAAAGGAGAATCCCAAAAGAAATAAAATGCAAGTCCATACTTAGCCCACTTGATTAAGGGTATTTTAGACATTTGATTAATCTAATTTGTGCATTAAAATAAAAAAAATGGTGGAGTTATTGGCCATGTAATGGCTGTCACATTAAGCCTTTTGAGGCAAAGGGATTAAGTTAATCAAGTCCCAAAAGTAGAAACTCTTACACACAAGGACAAGTGTGTCATGCTCCCATTGGTGGAAAGCCTAATTAGCAACCTTAATGGAATGATTAGTCATGATTAGGAAGGGATAAGGCTAACCCTTTTGTCCAAGGGGAAAAAGAAATATTGGGGATATTAGCATTTTATTCCAATTCACCAACATATATCTCCATCTTCATTACATCTTCATTCACCACCATTCTTCTTCTTCTTCTATAATTTTCTCTCAACTAGCAAGATCACAAAGAGAGGAAAAGAAAAGAGAGAGAGAGAGAGAGAGAGAGAGAGAGTTTTGGTTCTTAGTAAGGGGGGAGGAGTATATTGTTCATGCATCCCAAGTTCCTAACCTACTTTGGAAAGAGAAGGAGAGCATCCCACAAGACAAGGTAAGAAATCAAACTCTAGTTTCTATGTTTTGTATGTTCTATGTGATCTTGTGAGTGATTCATGGAAATTCAAGTTCTAATACACTAGAGTCTTATATTAATGTTAAATCTTGAGTATAATATGTTTAACATGTCCATCTATATAGTTTATGTTGGAAAATTTTGAAAGAAAGGAAGCTAAAGTAGTTTTTGGGAAAAACCTAATTTAAAGGGGTGATCATTTTGAAATCTACAAATGGTTTTTGTGATTTTGTTTCTTGGTATGCTAGAGCTATGAGTTAAGAGTAAAATCCCTTTGGAAGCATGTAAAAATGTTAAAAAATGAGTGAGATATGGATTTATTACTAGAACACCTCAACTAAAGAACTCATGTGCAATAGTAGTCAATTCTGGACCAATTTCCGGGACCAAAAAAGATCCATATTTCATATTTGATGAATGGAAACTATAGTTCGGGAAGATACGAATCCAACGAGTCCAATTGGACCCAAATCGGAGTTTCATTTTATTCAAGTTTTAGTGAAGGACCTCAAATCTTGAAAAAAAAATAAAAATCTTAAAAAAGCTATCTGCGGGTTCAAATGAGAACCAACCCAAGCGTAATAACATCTAAATGATTTGCCTCGGCCACTTTCCGGCCAATTCCGGTGGTGGTTCTTGGACCCAATTTTTTTATAAAATTATGAAGAATATTAATATATTTAATCCAAAATTGTTCTGGGTATTTAGCTAATTATTAAGTAATTAGTGGTTTAAACTCATTTAAAATCATTTTAAACTTACAAATTTATAACTTTTAATGTAATTAATGGATTATTAAACTAATTACATGAAAATTGAATGTAATTAACTATTTAATTATTATCTAAGTAGTATTGGGTGATAATTAAGTAGAGTTAGTATTAATAAAGTAATTATTGATTATTTAATTAAGAATAAATAATAAATAGGATAAATGATAATTATTCTTAAGTTAATAAGAAAGAATAATTAAAGACAAATAATGTTAATTATTCAATATTTAATTAACATTAAATAATAAGTAGATGTAATTAGCTATTATTTATTAAATAATTCCTAAAGGTAATTAATTAATTACTATTTAACTAATATTAAATGGTAATTAAATGAAGATAAATAAAGATTATTTAAATGATTCATTAATTAAACAATTCTAATAAATTGTTTAAGGATCTAATAAGTGTTTATTACTTAAGAAAGGCCTTATTATTTTATAAAATCATTAACCTAAGATTTATTAATTATCTTATAGGGTTAATGATGGTACATTATACTATGTGTATATTGTGATTGAATTATTTGCTGGATAATAGCAAAAGTAAGCGTATAGACGTACAATTATATGCAGTACTAATTAATAGACTAACATTGTCAATGCTAGGTCATTCAAATAGTTTTAATTAAAGCTAGTTAGTCGCAGCTCGTCAAAAAGGTAAGTTCTCTAACTCAAACTCGAGTTATTACTTTTCAAAGCATGTTAGTGGATAATTGTTGTTGATTATTCCACATCTAATATTATTATTGAATATTCGCATTATGGCAAGTCTCCTAACTCAAACTCGAGTTATTATGTTTCAAACATGCTAGTGGATTAATTATTGACAATTATTCCACATATTTGATTATTGATTCGCACTTGGTACATGTTGCATATGTTCATCAGGTATGAAAGGCTGATCACCTTCATTACCATAAGGTTCAGTTAAATTTGTTCATGGTTATTGTTGACCACTCAGCATAATTATTCAGTTTTTCAGTTATTAAAGTTTGATTCATGTTCTTCCTCAATTATATTACATTGTTGAAAACTTGAAAGCTTATTCCTTTTCACTCATGATATATCTTCATTGTACTTAAACTTGTTGGGCAAAATAGTTGCTCATCCTTCCTATATCATGATAACAAATTTCAGATTAAAACGAAGGCTCGAAGAATGACAGTGGTAAAGGCGAATTTCAAGTTTAGATTATTATGCATTTAGAACTATTAAGTTATCTGATGCACATAACATTGTAAAACTTTTAAGATATTGAATGTGAGTATTAAGTTAAGGTTGTAGACCTTGGGGATTATGTTGTAAAATTTTATTGAATAAATAATTTATGTTTATATCTTTCGCAGTAGATATAGAACTGATGTATCGTAACGTACCAGATCTGAGGTAAAAAGTACCCAGATTTGGGGATGCCACACTTGACATGATCATGAACACTAATGATACAAATAAATATCTTTGGCCTATAGTGCAAAGATAAACTATTGTTTGGCATGATCATTGGTTTTACAGTTCAACATATTTGGCCCATAGTGCAAAGATTGTCAATTGATTGATATGATCATGATCATTGTTGTTTCATTTGAATGTCTTTGGTGTAGGGTGTGAAGACGATATGATTATTGAGTGTCTTTAGCCTTTGTGGGAAGGACATTGAGTGAAATTCTATTAAGCCTTTGTGGCAAGGAGAAACTGTTGGTTTACATTACTATAAACATGAATTGTTAATTTAACTATAATCTTTGGTTGTTCAGGTGAAGACCAATGATATAAGTTGTGAGACCCCAGATTTTATGAATAAAGATTTAATTTTCTCGAAATATTTTATTTTGAATATTATGGTGTGGATTTGAGATAGTGTTATAGTTGTGGGTAGTATTTATAAATTTTGCAAAGTAAACAAGTTGTTATATAATATTCGATTGGTCGGAGAATATTCGTTTTAACAGGGAATATTCAACAACGACACAATCATTAATGGACCCCGCAACGGAATTATTGTCGGATTGAGAAAACGACAAGAATATTTTATGAAAATAACGACGGAAGTTTTACCGTTAATTGTTGAAACACCCGGTGTTAAAAGTACAGTAATACGCGTGGTTGTATAGTAGCACACGGTATTGATTATTGATGCTTATGTGGGAAGACACTCAGTTTTGTTCAATTATTGCTACAGTAATTGATGCATAGTATCTCACATTATTTGATTCAATTATTGTCAATATTTTATATATTATTAAATTAATAATTGAGATAGCAAAGTTATTAATATTATTAATTGCAATATTAACGATGTCTAGAAGTTCTGTCAAGGAGAGGTTTGGTCACCTAATTGCGCGCCAGTAGGGAGAAATCCTTATTAGAAGCCCCCTCTTTCCTGGGAACGACCTGGTCGATTAATATTGTGAATTATAATAAAGGTGATAAATGTTGTTAAAATTATTAAGGTAATTTTTATGAAGTTTTGCTTATTTTATGGACCTCCATTTGCCCATTTTTTAAAATAATTGGTAGAAATTTCTTAAAAGGTGGGCCCACATGTGGGGGCCACATGTGGGGCCAACAAAAGAAAAATGGAGGGGGGGGGGAATCTGGGAAGTCACGAAAGTTTATATATATATATATATATATATATATTATATATATAAATTTAATTTTATTATTATTATTATAAATGTAATAAAATATAAATTTTTTTATATAAAACATAATACTTTTTATAAAGTTTTATTTTATTTGATTATAAATAGAATATATTATATTTTATTATGCATAGTGTTTGCATAGTGCCTACATAGTGTTTTCATAGTAAAATCTTTTATATAAAAAACATAATACTTTTATAAAGTTATTTGTTTTATTAGATTTTAAATAATATATATATATATATATATAAAATTTTGTTTTATTATATAATTATAAATAGAATATATTATATTTTATTGCATAGTATCCTTTCCATTCTCCTATAAATAGGATGCTTAGTTAGAATTGAAAAACACACGAAAAATTCAGAGAATTCTTCTTCTATAATCTTGGCGTATTTTTTAGAGTTTAAGAAAGTTTTGAGCGTAGAAAATAGTGCAAGTTTTCTTCAAGTATATCCCTTCCTACTACAGGTGGGATTACTCTTCTTTTTTTTAGGTAAGAGGTATTATTCTTTCGTATTCATGAAGAGAGTTATTTTCTTTCAATACTCGTAAGGGTTGTTATTTCATTCTTTATTATTATGTTGGAATAACTTGTTTATGCGAAGTATCGCATACATGGTAAAATTCTTCTGTTATTCCATTCTTTATTATTCTATTGGAATAACTTTTGCATGCATGCGATCGTATCGCATGCACAGTGAATTCTGTTGTTATTCCATTCTTTATTATTCTGTTGGAACATCCTGTCTGTGCGGATTACGCATGATCTGGTTCCATTCTTTATTATTTTGTTGGAACATCCTGTATGTGCGGATTACGTATGACCTGGTTCCATTCTTTATTATTTTGTTGGAATATCTTCTCTGTTCGAATTACGCATGACCTGGTTCTATTCTTTATTACTCTATTGGAATAACCTGTCTGTGGATTACCACATGCATGGTGAATGATCCTTTTTATTCATTCTTTATTAACTTGTGGAAATGATCTGTCTACGTGGATTACCGCATGGTGAGCAAAAATCCATTTGCAGTTTCATATATTCTATTATACTCAGTTGGTTAAAGTTTTGGCTTCTATAACCCATGAAATTAGTAGAATATCCTGGATATTTGCGTTTCATCCAGTATCTTTTCATGGAAATATTCTTCTGAGCATTCTTGAATTTTTACTCCACAAAGCAGTATCATGTTGACAATTTGGACGTTTGGTTCCTTGATAAATTAATTTATAAATCTTTAAAATTTATTCTTGAACTTGTTTTATTGAATTATTATGTTATTATCATCATCCTCATGTTTATATTATGTTGAAAGTCATTTGTGGCTTGTAGTGCATAGATGGACTTGGTATGATTATGACCAAGGATTATTCGGTATAATCATGACCGTAATGTTATAAATGATGTGGTAAAAGTTCTCATTGGCCCGTAGTGCATTGATGGACAGTTTTTGGCATGATCATGACCATTGATGAAAACACAAATATCCTTAGCCCGTAGTGCATGGATAATTTGTGGTTGTGATACAAATGAATATCCTTGGCCATAGTGAAGGAATGATGTGGATTATTTATAAAGCTGAGTCTCAGCGATAAAAGTAATGAAAAACCTTTTTAAATCATAGAAGATAGTAGATTTTATTCTCTACTTTACTCTACTAATAGATTACTTGTTCCGCTGCAGTTAAACTTGATGTTTGTTATATTATATCAGTTTAACACTGTTGAAGGCTAACGATAATTTATTCTGCATTATCTTAGTCATAATATTTCTTATTAGGCTAGTTGAGCTCACCCTTTTGCTTTCATTGTTCTCTTCAGGAAATGAGAACGTAGCAGGGACTAGTCGGGGAACATAGTGACGGTCCAGATGATAGCATTAGTAGTCCTCACTATTCTATGAAATGGTGTGATAATAAATGTAGTGAGGACTTATTTTGTGTTTGAATACTATCTAGAAGACAATATTTGTATTAAAACTCACAACTCATGTTGTATATTTAAGATTATATTTGTATTATGTACCATGTATTTGGCGACTCAGAATAGGTGATGTATACCTATTTTGGGGGCGTCACAGTTGGTATCAAAACTTAGGGATATGATCCCTGGATGAGATGTGAGATAAGAACTAGGAGGGGAGTGACGGGGAATTCTTTCACTAGTATGACCTACCTAAGTTTATTTGGTATTTAATTGGTCGGTCGGAGTATAGGGATAATATGTGATATGTTAATTAACCCTTGTTTTGTGGCAGTATTTGAAAATGACATCCGAGAATGTTGAGAATAGAAATGGAGCACAAGAGACCGTTGAGTCTCCATAGATCAATAATCAGGATAATCTGCATCAGGAAGGCGACAATCCTCATGCAAACAACAACACTGACTAAATGATGAGCGATGGAATGTTCAGAGGCTTTATACAATTCATGTAACATCAGGCAAGAGCGGCTGCTGTCCAAAATGCAGGTGGAAACACTGGTAACTCTCGGACGGTCACGGCTAAGCAGTTCAAGGAACTTGGACCACCATAGTTTTTTGGAGAGCCAAAACCACTTAAGACGGAGACGTGGATAAAGCAGATCTGTAAGATATTTGATGTCTTGGGATGCTACGAGGAGCAAAAGTTTCCCTTTGCCACCTTCATGTTACGAGCAGAGGCAGATTACTAGTTAGAATCAGTAAAGCGTACTCAACCTGCCGCACTAAAGATGACTTGGGAGAAGTTCAAAGAATTGTTCAATGACAAGTACTTTCCTGAAAGTATTCGTCACATGAAAGAGGCAGAGTTCATCAAGCTGGAGCAAAACAACATGACCGTGTGTCATAGTACGAAGCCAAGTTTGCCGAGTTGTCCCGTTTTGCGTCCCATTTGGTTGATAATGAGGAGAGAATGACGCGAATGTTTCTAAACTGTGTTTGTATTCAGATGTTATTAATAGGGCTCAATTATTGGAACGCGATAATGAGTCAACCCAACCAAAAGAGAGTAGCTGGCAAAATAATAATACTAGTCGTAGCAGTCATCGAAGCGGTGACAATAAGTGTGGAGGGAATCAACATGCCAAAAATGGTAACCACTTTAGTGGTAATCATGGCCAAAACAATAAGAATGGACATTTCAAGAAGAGGAGATTGAACAATGATAGAAAGACATCAGCATCAGCACCCATTGTTAAGGAAGGAGAATGACCACCTATCATATGCTTCAAATGCGAAGAGGAGGGTCATATCAGTCTAAACTGTGCGCAGCAGTCCAAAACGTGTTACAATTATGAAATAGAAGGTCACCTACCTCGATTTTATCATTTAAGGAAGGCAAGTTCAGCTGGGATGGAGGCACCAAAGGCCATCCCAGAAAAGTCAAAGTCGGTAGTTCATGGGAAAGCATTTGTTGTGACCTCCCATAAAGCAAGGAACCCGAACGAGGTCATCACGGGTAAGCTTATCATAAACTCTAGTGAAGTTTATACTTTATTTGATATCAGTTCTACCCATTCTTTTATTTCTCCTATTTGCGCTCAATATTTAAATTTAACTCCGGAGAAATTAAACTTTGATTTATCTATTGAAAGTCCGTTAGGAGAAACCTTCATCATATCCACTGTTTATAAGTCTTGTTTGATTCAAATCAACACTTTCACGTTACCTGTCGATCTTATCTCTTTGAAAATACTTGCCTTTGATGTGATTTTAGGAATCGATTGGTTAACTACTCATCATGCTTTTCGTAAGGTTGTTAGCTTTCATATTCCTAACCAACCTATTATGTGAATTCAAGCAACCAAACCACTAAAGTCAATCACTGTCATATCAAACCATAAGTAAAGAGCCCTGAGCCTTTCGTTGGTGTCTTCCTTATATGGAATGCACCGAAGCCAGACTTTCTGTAAGGGAAGCCGTGTATAACGATGGCAAGTTGATAGGTATCAACGTGACGTGTTATCCAAGTCTTGGATGAGAGTCACAGTTTTGAATGATATTTCTATCGTTAATAAATTTCTTGACGTATTCTCGAAGAACTTCCTGGCCTATCCTAGAGCGTGAAATCAAATTTTGTATTGACTCCAATACAAAACCCATTTATTCAACCCTCAAATATTTTCTTTACCCAAAACGAATGTAATATGCGCCAAAGATGTTGGCTCGAGCTGTTGAAGATTACGATCGTACCATTCAATATCATTGTGGAAGAGCGAACGTGGTAGCTAACGCGTTGAGTAGAAGATCGTATGCGTTTACGAGTGTGATGTTGTTAACACAAAAACCCATTCGTATAACTTACAAATGATAAAGATAGAGTTAAAGACTCTAGGGACCCACGTGATGATGTCAAATAATACGAGTAGAATCGACTTTAATCGATAAAGTTAAAGCCGCTCAAGCTACATACTCAGAGCTGATGAATGTGAAGAAGAAGGTTCAAGAGGGCGTTATTCTAGAAGCAAGAATCGACGAAGAGAGGAAATCTCAACCCTCGATTTATTTGGCCCATTTGAAATCCTCGATCGAGTAGGAACTGTGGCCTATAGACTTGTTTTACCGCCAAGTATATCGCGTGTTCATAATGTTTTTTTACGTATCGATGTTACGTAAATATGTGGATGACCCGAACCACATTATTAAATTAGAACTAGACGAGATAGCAGAAGATTTAACGTATGAGGAGATACGTGTTAAAATCTTGGATAAGAAGGATCGTATTCAACACTCAAAGGTTATACCTCAAGAGTTAGAATCTGAAATGAAGTCAAGGTATCCTCACCTCTTCGGCATACCAGGTACGTACGTAAATTTTGAGGGCAAAATTTCATAAGGAGGGGAGATTGTGAGACCCCAAATTTTATGAATAAAGATTTAATTTTCTCAAAATATTTTTTTTGAATATTATGGTGTGGATTTGAGATGGTGTTATAGTTGTGGGTAATATTTATAAATTTTGCAAAGTAAGCAAGTTGTTATATAATATTCGATTGGTTGGGGAATATTCGTTTTAATAGGGAATATTCGTACAACGGCACAATCATTAGTGGACCCCGTAACGGAATTATTGTCGGATTGAGAAAATGACTAAAATATTTTATGAAAATAACGGCGAAAATTTTACCGTTGACTGTTGAAACACCCAATATTAAAAGTATAGTAATACGTGTGGTTGCATAGTAGCACACAGTATTGATTATTGATGTTTACGTGAGAACTCACTCAGTTTTGTTCAATTATTGCTACAGTAATTGCTGCATAGTATCTCACGTTATTTGATTCAATTATTGTCAATATTTTATATATTATTAAATCAATAATTGAGACGACAAAGTTATTAATATTATTATTTGCAATATTAACGATGTCTAGAAGTTACATCGAGGAGAGGTTTGGTCACCTAATTGCGCATGATGAGAGGAGAAATCCTTATTGCAAAGCCCCCTCTTTCCTTGGAACGACCTGGTCGATTAATATTGTGAATTATAATAAAGGTGATAAATGTTGTTAAAATTATTAACTTGATTTTTATGAAGTTTTGCTTATTTTATGGACCTCTATTTGCCCATTTTTCAAAATAATCGGTAGAAATTTCTTAAAAGGTGGGCCCACATGTGGGGGCCACATGTGGGGCCCACGAAAGAAAAATGGAGGGGGGGATCTGGGAAGTCATAGAAGATTATATATATATATATATAAATTTTGTTTCATTATTATTATTATAAATGTAATAAAATAGAATTTTTTTTATATAAAACAGAATACTTTTTATAAAGTTTTGTTTTATTTGATTATAAATAGAATATATTATATTTTATTATGTATAGTGTTTGCATAGTGCTTGCATAGTGTTTGCATAGTAAAATCTTTTTATATAAAACATAATACTTTTAATAAAGTTTTGTTTTATTTGATTATAAATAGAATATATTATATTTTATTATGCGTAGTGTTTGCATAGTGCCTGCATAGTATTTTCATAGTAAAATCTTTTTATATAAAAAAAATACTTTTATAAAGTTATTTGTTTTATTAGATTTTAAATAATATATATATATATATATAAATAAATTTTGTTTTATTATATAATTATAAATAGAATATATTATATTTTATTGCATAGTATCCTTTCCATTCTCCTATAAATAGGATGCTTAGTTAGAATTGAAAAACACACCAGAAATTCAGAGAATTCTTCTTCTATAATCTTGAGCGTATTTTTTAGAGTTTAAGAAAACTTTGAGCGATGAAAATAGTGCAAGTTTTCTTCAAGTATATCCCCGCCTACCACTCGGAATACTCTTCTTTTTTCGGTAAGGGTATTTATTCTTTCGTATTCATGAAGAGAGTTATTTTCTTTCAATACTGTAAGGGTTGTTATTCTTCTATTTTTATTATTATGTTGGAATAACTTTATGCATCAAGTACCGCATACATGGTGAAATTCTTTTATTATTCCATTCTTTATTATTTTGTTAGAATAACCTGTCTGTGCGGTCTATCGCATGCCTGGTGAATTCTGTTGTTATTCCATTCTTTATTATTCTGTTGGAACATCCTATCTATGCGGATTGCGCATGACCTGGTTCCATTCTTTATTATTCTGTTGGAACATCCTGTCTGTGCGGATTACGCATGACTTGGTTCCATTCTTTATTATTCTGTTGGAATATCATGTCTGTGTGAATTACGCATGACCTGGTTCCATTCTTTATTACTCTTTTGGAATAACCTGTCTATGTGGATTACCACATGCATGGTGAATGATCCTTTGTATTCATTTCTTATTAACTTGGGGAAATGATCTGTCTACGTGGATTATCGCATGGCGGGCAAAAATCCATTTGCAGTTTCATATATTCTATTATACTCAGTTGGTTAAAGTTTTGGCTTCTATACCCCATGGAATTAGTAGAATATCCTGGATATTTGCGCTTCATCTAGTATCTTTTCATGGAAATATTCTTCTGAGCATTCTTGAATTTTTACTTCACAAAGTAGTATCATGTTGACAATTTGGACGTTTGGTTCATGGATAAATTAATTTATAAATCTTTAATAATTTATTCTTGAACTTGTTTTATTGAAATATTATGTCATTGTCATCATCCTCATGTTTATATTATGTTTAAAGTCATCTGTGGCCTGTAGTGAATAGATGGACTTGGTATGATTATGACCAGGGATTATTCGGTATAATCATGATCGTAATGTTATAAATGATGTGGTAAAAGTCCTCATTGGCCCGTAGTGCATTGATGGACAGTTGTTGGCATGATCATGACCAATGATGAAAACACGAATATCCTTGGCCCGTAGTGCATGGATAATTTGTGGTTGTGATACTAATGAATATCCTTAGCCATAGTGCAGGGATGATGTGAATTATTTATTAAGTTGAGTCTCAGCGATAAAAGTAATGAAAAACATTTTTTAATCATAGAAGATAGTAGATTTTATTCTCTACTTGACTCTTCTAATGGATTGTTGTTCCGCTGATTAAACTTGATGTTTGTTATATTGTATTAGTTTAACACTATTAAAGGCTAACGATAATTTATTCTGCATTATCTTAGTCATAATATTTCTTACCGGGCTAGTTGAGCTCACCCTTTTGCTTTCATTGTTCTCTTCAGGAAATGAGAACGTAGCAGGGACTATTCGGGGAATCGGAGTGACGGTCCAGATGATAGCTTTAGTAGACCTCACTATTCTATGAAATAGTGTGATAATAAATGTATTGAGGACATATTTTGAGTTTGAATACTTTCTAGAAGATAATATTTGTATTAAAACTAACAACTCATGTTGTATATTTAAGATTGTATTGTATTTTGTACCATGTATTTGGCGACTCAGAATAGGTGATGTATACCTTTTTTGGGGGCGTCAGAAAAGTTCTCTTTGTCTTGGGTACAATAAAGAACTGTTGATGAGTATTACAAGAATGAAATATTAATGATGAACTTTTAATTTGGAGGAGATAATAGACATTATGTTCTACTTGACTCTTCTAATGAATTGTTGATTCCGCTACTATTATGGTTGAACACTTTTATCATCTACCATATATTCTAAATATCTGATTTATTACTACTGAAGGCAATTGATAATTTAATTATCTTTAGTCATAATACTCTTTACTGGTCTAATTATGTTCACCCTTTTACTTCACAATTCCTTTCAGGTAATAAGAGTGTAGCAGGGTCGAGCGGGGATAACATTGGGAGTAGTGTGATGGTTTGTGACTGTTGATGTTTCTCAATACATTATAAAATAGCATGACAATATATAATTGTATTGAGGACTTAAAATGTATGTGTCGTATTTTATACATCATTTAATAATTAATTTTGGTGAACAACAATAGGGTGAGGTGAACTCGAATTTGGAAGTGTCAAAAATAAACCCCATTAGAATGAGGAGGACATAAATATTCTCGTGTTCCTATGAAGGCTTGAAATATTTGTTGCTAAATTTTATATGACATTGTAATAATTTGGGTGTGTGTATTATCGTATTGTATTCAGTACAATATTTGTATTAAAACTCACAGCTTATATGTTGTTGTATTTTGATTATGTACCATGTATTTGGCGACTCATAATAGGTTGTGTGGACCTAGTTTGGGGGCATCACAGTTGGTATCAAAGCTTAGGGATATGTTCTCTAGAGGACATTTGAGACTAGAACAAAGAGGGGATGACCGAGTAATATCCTTTGCTTGTCATTGATCTAACTTGATTCATTCTTTATATCATTCTTATAATCCTCAGATTTAAATTGTTGTTAAAGTTATCTTTGGCCCGTAGTGCAAAGATGAACTATTGATTGATGAGTATCTTTAGCCTGTAGTGCAAGAATAGACTGTTGATTGGTATGAATATGACCAGGAACTATGTATTGGTATAATCATAACCTTTAATGTTATAGATAAAGACTTGTGATGAAAGTTCTCTTTGGCCCATAGTGCAAAGAAGAACTGTTGATTGATATCTTTGGTCGTAGTGCAAAGAAGAACTATTAATTGCTATCTTTGGCCCGTAATGCAAAGAAGAAATGTTGATTAATATCTTTGGTCCGAAGTACAACGATGGACAAGTGTTTGACATGATCATGAACATTGATGATACAAATGAATACCTTTGGCATGTAGTGCAAAGATAAACTATTATTTGGCATGATCATTGGTTTTACAGTTCAATATATTTGGCCCGTAATGCTAAGATTGACAATTGATTGGTATGATCATGATCATTGTTGTTACATTTGAATGTCTTTGGTGTAGGGTGTGAAGACGATATGATTATTGAGTGTCTTTAGCCTTTGTGGGAAGGACATTGAGTGAAATTCTATTAAGCCTTTGTGGCAAGGAGAAACTGTTGATTTGCATTACTATAAACATGAATTGTGAATTTAACTATAATCTTTGGTTGTTAAGGTGAAGACCAGTGATAAAATTTATCTTTATCTTGGGTACAATAAATAACTGTTGACAGGTATTACAAGAATGAAATATTAATGATGAACTTTTAATTTGGAGGAGATTGTAGACATTATGTTTTACTTGACTCTTCTAATGGATTGTTGATTCTGCTGCAATTATGGTTGAACACTTTTATCATCTACCATATATTCTAAATATCTGATTTATTACTAATGAAGGCAATTGATAATTTAATTATCTTTAGTCATAATACTCTTTACTGGGCTAATTATGCTCACCCTTTTGTTTCACAATTCCTTTCAGGTAATAAGAGTGTAGCAGGGTCGAGCGGGGATAACATTGGGAGTAGTTTGATGGTCTGTGACTGTTGAAGTTTCTTAATACATTATAAAATAGCATGACAATATATAATTGTATTGAGGACTTAAAATGTATGTGTCGTATTTTATACGTCATTTAATAATTAATTTTGGTGAACAACAATTGGGTGAGGTGAACTTTAATTTGAAAGTGTCAAAAATAAACCCCATTAGAATTAGGAGGACATAAATATTCTCGTGTTCGTATGAAGACTTGAAATATTTGTTGCTAAATGATTGAAAAGTACACAGCAGTACTTTTCGTCATATATTATTGTATTTTATATGGTATTGTTATAATGTTGGTGTTAAGCGTTTTCCTTAACGTTTTACCCTAACGTAGTTAAACGAGTGAAAAGTACACAACAGTACTTTTCGTCGTTTTTATTTCGTCCGATTTTTGCACGTTTTTCGAAAAAAACTTTTATTGGCTTACTTAACTTTTCAAGATATATTATCGTCAAATCTTTCGACGGGATGTCATTTCGACATACTGAACTCTCAGAACAACTTAGGTTATTCAAACCCTAACCCTTAGGTTTCGGCTTCGAATTGAATAATGCTATTTCGTCTTTTTCCCAAAAATATTTTTTGTTCGGGAAAATTTTCATTTTACTCTTGAAAATTATTACTGTTCAGTCTAGCTCGTAGCCAGAATCCTCCCGACTTATAATCATCCTAGGTTCTAGAACGATTAATAAACACATAACATATAATATTATTAATAAAAATTCCTTTTATTAATAATTAATTCTTTAAACTTCAATTCTGGAAAAATCCAAATTTCTGGGTCGTTACATTCTTCCCCTCTTATAAAAATTCCGTCCTTGGAATTTCTCAAAACCACACCCATACCAGGGTCATCACATTCACCCCTTCTTCACAGAATTTCATCCTCGAAATTTTAGCCTACCTATCTTCTCAACTTCTCTTCAAAGAAGTTCCCATCTTTCAAACATTCTCTCACCTTTACAACTTATCAAGAATTATGAAGTAGAATGAACAACGAGGAATATAAGAATTCCTTTAAAATATTTCACACTTTTGTTGAGGGGTCAAATTGACCATGAACTCTTACTAGCAGTTTACAATCACCAAGAAGGTAAACTACATCTTCCATACGTAGGCGATCAACCCATTGTATAACCCCATTTCGGGGTGTGTTCACCTCAGACTTAATCATTAGATTCCACACCAAAATAATTTGGATTGGCACAACTTCTCAAGAAAAGCTTGATTTTCTTTTAAACATGACATGCCATTTGTCTAGCCGAATCAAGTAGCTTAGACCATACCAATAAATTGGATATCAATGTGAAACATTCGTCTAGTCAACTCAATTGACATCGACTACTTCTTTAAATTCTTTTCGTAATACATCAAAACGTTTTATGACGTAATGATACCGTACTTTTCATAGTACGTTGAGGACTTCGTCAGTTTGTGACTTCGTCATTATACATCATACCATAGCGGGTTGTTGATCCTAAGATCACATCCAACACTAGGTTTATTTGCATTAATAACTCCATCCTTTTACCATCCTTGCATCAAATGCACTGATGATATAAAATTCATTTTGATATTTCAAATCAATTTCTGTCTAGCTAAAGAAATTAGCATAGACATACCAAAAATAGCTCTTTTAAAAATCTATTGGTTCCAAAAGTTGAACCATTCTTTCCTTTTTCAAAATGTACATATCAGCACAAGTTAATAAACTTCAAAATCTAGCATATCTAGATGACTTGGAATATCCTATTCTCCATCTTTGTTCGTTGTCTTACTGCGACAATACTTAATCTTCGCTAGAACCTTCAATACTAAGCCTACTGAAAACAACTTGTTTTCAGTCTAAACATTCCTCTACCTTAGTACAGTCCATCAACTTACCACACATTATGAGTTCAGGAACTTTCCACAATAATATGAGTTTAAGAACCATCCCAGACATACCATAAGCGTCCATTCACTGAGAAGTTCAAAAACATACCATATCATTATGAGTCACGAATGTACTATAAGTATGGGTTTCAAGAACTCGCACCTACCTTATCATTCTCTACCTATCAAGTATATACATGAAAAAAGATTCACCTTCTCGTCATATACATCTTGATAGCGCGACCAATTCCAATGATTATCACTGTAATAAGCTAAGAACTTGTTACACCAAGCACAAACCTCTGCCCATACAAAGGTTCATACAACTCAACTATCACATGAGTCCTCAATTAAAATTTTACAACTCCTAAATCTCTCTTTACTAAATACGAATTTTCTTTAATTCATATACTATCCTTCACAACTCAATCTGAGTTCTTCTTCCTGTACTACTTCGTAGTACTATAAATCATTCATCATTTAACAGCTCATCTGTTACTACGATTCACTATGATCACGTGGTGATCTTCTTATCCCTTTCTCTACGATTATAGTCTTAGATACTCTTACCTAAGATTTATAACCTATCATCTCTGATACCAATCTATAACGCCCCAAAATCCGGTCTATTTTCACACCCGAATTCTGTACGTCACGATCCCATCTTCTTCCAAACATACATCATTATATACTGAAATATAACAACATACACTCTCAAATCCCAGGTTCTAAAAACCATATAACCTTTTTCATTACAAATAATGATAAATACATTATTCATTTCATCTTACAAGAGTGACTTTTATCTGCCACCAAGGATACATAACATATTCTTAAACTAGTCCATAGTTCAATTTCATATTTCTATATTACAAGTCTTCGCTCAATCTTCTCGCTCATCCACATTCTGAATGACACTTCATCTAAATACCGTCAGCTTGATCTTTACAGGATCCTTAAGTTCTTCTAACATCGTTCGCTGAAAATGTCTTTCATTTAAAGCAAGTGTGAGCAATCAATTACCAGCAAGTCATAGCAGTTGAACAAACAACTTCAAGAGTTTAATCATTAGCACAAACTTAACAATAATGGATCATGTATGAATAGAGCATTCTATTATTGAACAGTTAAATCACAGAATAGTTCATCTCATAGAAACACCGAACTGTTCACATTGTGTCTCAAGGCCTCATATGTTCTACCACCTTGTACAAATATCGCACGTTCGCACATAGACAGAACTTCTCAAGTTCAACATCTGAGAAGTTTAAGAAACTAGCATTCATTTAAAGTATGAATGAAGTTAGGAAACTTGCCATACGCACAGCTATAGCTTACGCTGAACTGCTCATTCCAGTTCCTATATAGCATATAAGAAAAATAACACATACACTAATTATTCATATATATTTGACTTATACATTAGTTTGCTTCACTTTACTTCTTAGGGTTCACGTTCTTGCAACCTATGTTTACGCAACCACTTTTATTACCGTTCTACGGCTTCATGACATACGGAGTTGTCTTACTTTTACGTTCATCATCTTTGATGTTTTATATTCTTATCTTCTTCTTATAACTTCTCTAGGACTCAGCACACAACGCTTCTCTGCTAGTAGTCCATATGGTACTCTGAGTGGTTTCCCACAAACAACCAACAAATAAGTTCCGCTTTGACTACTACATGACCCATACATATGAGTTAGATCGGTTGCCAGTTTTGTATATACCTTGGCTCTCTGAAGGAATTGTTTAGCCCAGCTCCCATATGTCAACCATCAAAGGTTACGATTGTACTACAATTTAACGTATCTTAACTTATCCGTGTTAGGTTTGTAATATTCATGAACGCAATCAAATTGCACAAAATAAAGTGGAAGCATGGAAAATCAGTGTTTTAAAAATTTAACAAACCATCGGATCACCCTTTATGCGCAATTATTAATTAAACGAAAAAGAAAGAACAAGAATCATACCCTTGAAGATTCGAGCTTCCTTAGGTACAAGTTCACCTCCAATCCTTTTCGCGTTCAACTTGAATCCACCGGGTTTGGTTCCTTCCTTTGATCAACGTTAGCCACCCAAGTGTTTGGCCTCTAGAGGTGATCCACCACGGAAGAAGAAAGATTCAAGAAGATGGGTGTTTGGCAAAATCCTAGTTTTCTATCTCTATAGAAAAGGGCGTACTCTCCCAACTATTGGAATTACGTATTCACGTATTGTGAAAGTGTCAATCCCCTCACCCATAATAAGACTCCTCTTATTTATAGATGTAGGCAACCCTCCTTAACAACTAAAGAATTGAGTTTTATTTAATTAATTAAACTCCTTTAATTAATTAGGCTCCTAATCTTATTAGGAATAATTAATTAAAATCTTTTAATTAATTAAGCTCCCTAATCTTATTAGGGATAATTAATTAAACTCTTTTAATTAATTTGCCTCCTAATCCTATTAGGATATTTGAGAGTACTTTTTATTAATTAATTCCCAAGCTCCTTTAGGAATTAAATAATAATAGTAGTAATAATAATAATAAGACTCTCTTATTAATTTATATTTAATATTTCTAATAATATTAAATAATAAATATTAAGCTATTTAATTTATTCTATCACCATAGATTAAATTAAATATACTTAACTTAATATTATGATTACGCCATTAACTTCTTAAATAATTATTCTTCCTTTTATGGTGTGACCCTTTAGGTTCTCCATATTAAACCTGTTGTGAAATAAATCAATTAAAACAATTCTAATCTTATTTAAATAAATAAATTAAATTATTAATTTATTTAAATAAATAATATTTATTCTACAATAGGGATAAGCCTCCCCAATGCGATCAACGACTTTCCAGATATATATAGATTTCAACATTAATCATAAAAGAACCTTTGAGTAAATAGTTCTCCTTCCACTATACAATGTCCCAATTAAATATAAGACAGGAATTCTTGAAAGTCTTTTTTATTTAATTTTCCTTTTAAATGCATAACTCCAAATAATGTGACCCTTTCATTTCTAATTTCATTACGGGACTGTCATTGTCATTTATCGAATCACATAGGACATTTCTCTTCTTTTACTAGAAGTGGTAGATTCTTTATTGATTATACATTATCTCCATGTACAACTTATTATACCCAAGCATACCCTTTGATATACCCTAAGGGACTTACGGAATAAGTTAAAGTATAACTCATCATACATAAGATACTATGATGATCTCAAGTCTAAGGATCACTTGTACTACTATCACTACATGAATTCCTATTGACAAGCAAGTAAAACTCCATTAGGTATTCCTTAGCGAGCCACGTTCAGTGAACTTATTCTCCAATAAGCACCTACATACTTGCTTTAGTGTCTTCATACAAATGATCATGAGATCAATCATCCTCATCCAATAAGCAAGCAACGTATGTACCAATCTTTCCGGATTCACTAATCCCCAATTTAGTAATCCAACGATTGGGAACTATTTTAGTTTTAAGCTTTGTAAGAATTTAGATCTCATTAGAATGATAATCATCATTATTCTAAAAGCATTGCTTAAAACTATGGGTTTATCACATATTATAAAACAGCTTAATGTAGATAATTAAAAGCCTTTAATAAATTAATACTTTTTATCAATAAATGAATAAGATTGTTACAAAGTATATGCTTTATCATCAAACATGATTGGCTTGTGTGCATACTACTTTCAATCTCCCACTTGCACTAAAGCCAATCGCCATGGTATCTCATACCCTTCTTCTCTAAGTGACGATTATCCTGCTGTTGGATAAGCTTTAGTTAATGGATATGCAATGTTGTTCTTGAGAGTCCACTATCTCTATAGTGATTTCCCATCTTTTAATGATTCCTATAATCAAATGAAAGTGCCACAACACCTGTTTAGATCCAAGATGAGACTTAGGAACTATTCCTAGTTCTGTTATGAACTTTTCATCCAAACAATTAACTTATAGCTTCATTTATAGTTATATACTTTGTCTTTATCACTAAACCAACAACTCTTTGCTGTTTGGAACCTTTCCAATTCACTGCACCACTGTTCAAGGTAACCCTTTACCTTAAAGTGGATTTCATGTCGTCTTGGTCTGTCTGAAAAACTTGAGTCTGTTAAGCCCTCTATTTTTAATTTAGACCCACCATAAATTTTAATCACATCCTTAGTGCCAGTTAAGTACTTTGAGATGTTTTTCACTGTTTTACAATGATCTTCTCCAGAATATGACCGATCAACATCTGGTCTCGTATATTTCATTGCATACATGACAGTTACTCATACGATCTCTCTTTTATGAGTCTATGGGGACTATTAAGAGAGATACACTCCAGGGCTCATCAACATGAGACATCTCTTGGAGTTTGCCATGCTAAACAACTTTAGCATCAAATAAATATACATTCCTTGGGTTTAGCTGAGTATCCTTTTAAATCTATCAATATAGATTTGTATCCCCAATTACAATACTCTTCTAAAATCATTCATGGAGGAATGTTTAGACAACTTTATCTTTACTGATTGTAGCATTGGTATGTTATTCCTTATCCATAGTATATCAACATATAATATTAGGAATGTCACGACGCTCCCACTGACCCTTTTATACACACTAGAACTCTTACCTCATCGTATGTAACTCTGGATCATCATTTTATATGGTGTGTACCTCATCATCATCATCTATGATGAATCCATACCTCCTAGGTATCTTTGGTACTATTCCAGATTTACGATTTGGTTGTGGTACAATAGGTCTATCTACAGGTTTCTTTTATTTGACTTATAGTGTTTTGTAGTTCTTGAACTCTTCAAGATCTATTATCCTCCCACTAGCTCCTTCAATGATAAACATCTTTATCTTAGAAGGCAAAGTATTTCATAACAAACACATTTTGCTAAGTAAGATTATAGAACATATACCCTAAACATACTTTAGGATGTCCTACAAATCGACACTTGTCAAATCTTGTCCTAAGCTTATCCTTTGAAACCTTTTCACATAAGTTGGACAACCCCTTATCTTAAGATTAGGAATCCTCCATGTCCATAACTTTTATGGAGTCTTGAGGCCAGATTTTGAGGTTACCTTTTTCGTAGATATGCAGCCATTTCTAGGGCATGGCCCCAAAAGGATACTAGAATGTCGCAAAAATCATTATGGACTGCACCATGTCCAACAAGGTATGATTTTTCTTTTCAGATACATCAATCAATTATTGCATATCAGGAGGCGTCCATTATGAGAAAACCATTTGAGATGATTTAGAAACTTATTGCTCAAGTATTTATTTCTTGATCTAATCAAAGAATCTTAATACTTTGTCAATTTGTTTCACTTCTGAATTCTTTGAACCTTTCAAATAATTCACTTGTATTTCGAAAAATACACACATTCAACTCTTTGAATGATCATCTCCTTTTATACTAGTTTGTTCAATATGCAAAATTATTTTCACGTAAGTCAGTATACAAAATCCATTAAGTAATATTCCAGTTCTATACAAAAAATTATTATTATAAATAGAACAACAATTGTTCTTAATTATAATACCAAAGATTTCATTGTCCAACAATAAAATGCAAATAATGTTTCTAACAAGAACTGGAATACAATAACAACTTATTGACTTAATAGATTTGCCCGTAGGCATTGCTAAACTATAAGTTTCTATGGCTAATGTG